>CM023538.1:25759640-25881471 GCA_013350335.1 Chimonanthus salicifolius | reverse complement strand
CTGTTGACCCAGTGATGGTGAGGGTCTGCTAGAGTTCGGTCGGAACCTCTGTTGGGCTGAAATGTACCCCTCCCACTCTGAGCTCGGCGAATGTCAAAACGTGTTAACTCAGCCATCTCTTGCTCTGCTATAGTGGCCCTGCTGACCCCTCTGCAAATGTAGCTGCTTTGAATGGTTACCTTGGCCCTTATGCTAGGCCGAGGCCCCGCTCAAACTTGCATGCCCTTCGATACTCTGTATCCACCATATAAATGCATAACGACAAAAACTGAGCCAAACTCCTAGTGCTACTCTGCCACTGTCATGGTACCTTATACCAAAGATAGAAAATCTTGAGTCTTGGCTCCCCTTCTCCTCCTCGAGGAAAATAATGTTCCAGGAAGTTGTTGAGAACTGCTCCCAAGTCATGCAGTCCTCTCTCCTTCCAGAAGAAGTGCTCTCTACTTCTCTACCACCTCCCACATTTACCGCATCATCGATCAGTTGTGATGTGGCCAAGTAAAATCTTGTCAGCATGGTTCGCAATCTGAGCAAGGTCAGACCTGAGTGATCTTCTTCCTGCCAGTTTTCTGCTCCGACAGCCCCTTCTCCTCCTTTTGAAGTAAGGAGGGCGGTCGCTGGAAGTCCCTGAGCATGCTCCTGTCATTGGTTTCTTTGGTGGTTCCATTCTCGTACAAGTGCTGTTGAAGTACAGAAGTGACCACCGCTTGAACCCAGTTTTGTAGTTAAGGAGGCACCACCGGTATGTTCACGCTGTTTGTCCTCGCTCCTCCTGGTGGGATGGTTGTTCCTCTCTTCGTGTTGAGATTGTCGTTCCTCCTCATTTTGAGGATGTTCTACCTCCTCTTCACCCCCATTTGGGTTTTGTCGGGTATTTCTCCGTGGCCTTCCCCTTTGAGGCATTTTTTCCTAAGCCATTAAAAAAATATCACGACTTAGTTTCCATCATAAAAAGTTGTATTTCCTACTTTTTTTGGGGAAAATTTCCAAATAAGCACTCTTGATTTTTGCTTTGTTTCTGGGAAAATATATCCTATGTTGTTATGTTTGGTAACCCGATTATTTTGACTGTACTTCCTTTGCAATCATCCGTCTGAGTCTAACGAAGTAAATTAATGCACGGAGACTGGATTAATGTGTTCCCAAAGATTAAATGTTTCTTATTCACTTTGAAACTAACTGTAACGGCCCGCCCTTTTTCACTCGCTTTCACTTTCGAAAATCAGAGTTTATTTATTTTTTTATAAACTAAGAGTGATAGAGAGCGGGACGTCATGGCGCAAGCTAAGTCCGAACATCTAAAGTCCGACCCTTAACTGGCCAACCCTATTTGTGCATGGACTAAGTCCATGAAAACTTTCACACACAACAATATAAACTTGCGGAATAAAATAATAACATGCGGAATTATAATAGAACCAAGTTCTATTCCATTCAGATAACAAAGTACGTAAAAACCATAATCACCATTCAATTATCATAATTATCCAAATAAACATCCAACCATCTAAGTTATTACATTCCCGGAAACTAGTTACTGAAATACATGTTCATAAGTAACTTTATTCAAAATATAAAACTAAAAGCATCCAAGCTCCTATGCTTGACCCTTTTCGCGTTCAGCGTTCCCCTCGTTTCCTGTATCATCAACTAGGGTAGAAGTAGGGCGTTAGAGCAACGTGTCCAGTAGGTATTCCAATTAGGGCTAACACATGGCTAGTACAAAACATATATAATAATATCATAATGTCAAAAATCATATAAACCATGCCATGCAATGATGACAAATGCAATGAGTCCCACCCATCACATGTACATCAAAGTACCCACCACAAAGGCTTTTCGGATGCCCCGACGGAGTGTGGACCCTCCGATTTCTTCTTGATGGAAAAGCACATCAATGTACCCCACATAGGTTTTTCGGAAGCTCCAACGAAGTGTGGCCCCTCCGGTTACAAATCCTTCACCCCATGCCATGCATGAGATGCCAATGAAACACATGTTATTTTATCAAATAAACATAGCATTAGAAATCACATTTTGAAACATATCCAATACATGCTATTTTAACGTATAAACATAGCATTTAAAATGACATTTTGAAAACATATCCTTTGCAACATAAATTCATCAAAATAAGATAAAACATTGTACATTCAACCCATGGTTTCAAAGAGGTGGAATCCTACCAAAGACCGCTAACGTGTCCTTGCGTCTTTCGTCCGGTAACCGCTCACGATCGTACACACCTTGTGAGGTCCCATTACCTTATAATATAACAATCAATTAAAACCAAGTCCCACTTGATTTACAGCAATGTCCAAGTCCATAAACGAAACTTGTGGGGTTCGGCCATACACCATGGCCGAACCTCACCCCTTTTGTTTTAATTTCTTTCTTTGGTTTATTAATCAATAACCCTAAGTTAAACATTTAATCACTTCCCTTTTATTTAATCCCACATACATAAACCCTAAGTCAATCAAAACAATCCCCATGGGGTTCGGCCATACACCATGGCCGAAACCATGGTCTTTCATTTTTGACCATATTTACAACAATGCCATTATACATATCCATAGCCATTTACCTTTGCTTATTTTCATAAGACTTATGTTCCAAAATAATCCATACAAATAGTTCATGGGGTTCGGCCCTACACCATGGCTGAACCCTATGTCCTATATTTTCACATATTTACAATTTTGCCATCCAAGGCTAACGTAACCCATTACTCTAATAAAAAACCGATTAATCATCTAACATACATCAAACCATAAGTTCAGCAAACTTTCGCCATGGGGTTCGGCCATACACCATGGCCGAACCCATGGTCCAATAATTCACTTAATTACCATTTTGCCATCCGTGGCTATCATTCCATTTAATCAATCACCATATTAAATCAATCTATATTTTCGCATGGTCTCCATTTAAAATTAAAACATAAATAACCTTTCCCATCATTTTAAATCCATTAAAATTATTAATATCCTTTCCATGGGGTTCGGCCATGCCACATGGCCGAACTCTACGGTTCATCATCAACATTCATCCCTTAGTCTTATTCCATGGTCTCCATTTAATCCCTTCAAAACATTGATATTCCTTCCATGGTTTCCAACCAACAACCATGTCTTTCCATTAAATTTAATACCATGATCATCCCATAATTATTTATGGGGTTCGGCCATGGAGATGGCCGAACCCATGGTCTAAGGTTCTTCACAAAATTATCATTAAAAATACTCATTCATCTCCCAATTTTCTTCCATGGGGTTCGGCCATACTCCATGGCCGAACCCATGGTCTAAGGTTCTTCACAAAATTATCATTAAAAATACTCATTCATCTCCCAATTTTCTTCCATGGGGTTCGGCCACACCATGGCCGAACCCTATGGTTCTTTTCTTTTAAACAAAATTTATAAAATACTAACCGGTTCCGATTGATTCTTGCTCTTCCAATCCTTCTCATTTCTTCTTGATTTTTCCCAAAACTGAGAACACCTCTTGCTGGCTACCTCCTCCTTCTCTTTGTGTAATGCCGAGAATAATCTTGAGAGGGAGAGAGAATTTGGCTATGTGTGTAAGCCGTGCGCCCCTCTTTGTTGCCTCTTTTATTATTTCCATTTGGTCCCAATTTAGAAGGTATCAAGTTAGTAATTCCCTTATGCGCAAATTCATAGATTGCATAACCAATATTCGGCCACGCACAATTATCTCCTTTATTATTTATATAATACTGCAATACTAATTTAAATTCAGCCCCATATAATTCATTGAAACCAATTCCACAACTGTTGGGTCTTAATTGGGCAATGACCCAACATTTTGCCCATATAAAATCCATATCTAATAATTCAAAAATTAAATGGGTAATTTTTCATAAATATAACTAACTTAAAAAATCCAGGGTGTTACAGTACAACCCTCTTTTTAAAATTTTCGTCCGGAAAATCTAGTGAAGTAGGGTTTCAAATATTTACACAAATAGCTCAGGATGAGCTTTTCTCATTTCTGACTCAAGTTCCCATGTGGCTTCCTCAATGCCATGTTGATCCCATACCACATTGACAAACTGGATCGCTCGGTTCCCTAATTCCCTTTGTTCTGTGTCCACCACTCGGACAGGCTTCTCGACGTATGTCACGTCGCTCTGGACCTCTATGTCTTGTATGTTCAGCACATGAGAGGGATCAAGATTGTACTTCCTCAACATCGATATATGGAACACATCGTGTAAAGATGCCAACTGTGATGGGATTGCCATGCGCCCCTTCTGTTGCCTATAATTAGTAGTTGCCGATTTTAATCAAGGGAAAAAACCCTTTTTAGATATATTCTAACACATCATGCGCATATCTCCTTAGATGTGTAAATCCCATTCACACCGCCACGCAATATATCCTTATTTAGTAATCCCTTTATGCCGTGCGCCCTTGCTTGTGTCTCAAATAGAAAGCGTTATGCGCCCTTGTTCGCCTTGCCAGGGTGATAGCGAAGTGCGAACTCATAATCTGCCAGATATTCTATCCATCTGCGCTGCCTCAGGTTGAGGTCTTTCTGATCAAACAAGTATTTCAAGCCCTTATGATCTGAAAACACTTCAAATTTCTCGCCATATAGATAATGTCTCCAGCTTTTGAGAGCAACGACCACTGCGGCTAGTTCAAGATCGTGCGTAGGATAGAGGCGTTCATGTATTTTCAATTGTCTTGAACCATAGGCCACCACATGATGACTTTGCATGAGTGAACACCCCAGTCCCTCTCCTGAAGCATCACATTGTACTTCATAACCCTTGCCTCTTTCCCGCAAAATTAAAATAGGTGCAGTTGTAAGTCTATTTTTCAACTCCTCAAATCTCTGGTTGCACAAATCTGACCACTCAAATTTGACTCCTTCCTGAGTGAGTCGGGTCAATGGAGATACAATCTTGGAGAAATCCATAATAAACTTTCTGTAATAACCAGCCAATCCTAAGAAGCTACGGATCTTGGTTATATTTTTCGGTGCTTTCCAATCTCTTACTGCTGCCACATTGTCCTGATCCACAACTATAGCTTCTGCTGATATAACATGCCCCAAAAGGTTGACCTCAGATAACCAAAACTCACAGTTGCTGGCTTTGGCAGATAGTTTGTTCTTCCTCAAAGTGTCCAGAACTATCCTCAGGTGCTCAGCGTGTTCTTCCTTACTTTTGCAATAAATCAGGATGTCATCAATAAACACAATTACAAATTGGTCCAAGTAGGGACGGAAGATCATGTTCATTAGATCCATGAACACAGCCGGTGCATTGGTGAGTCCAAACGGCAAGACTACAACTCAAATAGTCTATACCGCATTCTGAAAGTTGTTTTTTCTATGTCCTCCTCACTAATCGGGATTTGATGGCATCCGGACATCAGGTCAATCTTAGAGAAATGACTGGAACCTCTAAGTTGATCAAATAAGTCATCGATTCTGGGTAGAGGGTACTTGTTTCTGACCGACAGCTGGTTCAGTTTTCTGTAATCCACACACATACGGAGTGAACCATTCTTCTTCTTCACAAATAAAATCGGAGCTCCCCAAGCCGATGTACTATTCCGAATACACACCAATCTAAGCAGTTCATCAATCTGCTTCTTGAACTCGGACATCTCAGCTAGTGCCATCCGGTAGTGTGGTAATGACACTGGTGCAGTGACAGGGTACAGCTTAATTTCAAAATTGATCTCCCTCATGGGAGGCAAGCTAGGGAGTTCCTTTGGAAATACGTCCGCATAGTCCCTTACTATTTCCGGATGTTCCGTCGCCGGTGCTTTGTTAATTTGGATACTATTCAATACTAGGTGATCCAACCCTTCATGCAGTCTGCTTTGTTTGTCAGTACGCACCACATGTTGTTTTCCCTCGGGTGACCAAAATGTTACCCTACGGCGATAGCAATCAATGTTGACCTTAAAGCTAGCCAACCAGTCCATGCCGAAGATAATATCGTACTCTGTCATATCGAGTACCAAATAGTTGAACTCAAATCTGAGTCCTGCGAGGTCAGTATTCACTACTGTGCATATAAGCCCCAATGATGTGTCTCCGACGGGGGATACAATGGTGAGTGATGTGGACAGTTTTTGTACTAAAGTTCCAGTTGCAGACATGAATGCAGTAGATATGAAAGAGTGGGATGCTCCCGAATCAAATAATGCAAAGGCGTAGGAACTACTGACTACTGCCATACCTTGAAACACAGAGTGATCCTCTACTGCTGGAGGTGCTAAGGTGAATAACCGTCCAAATCTTGTAGGCGGTCGTCCCGCCTGGTTAAATGTTCTGCCTCCTCGTGAGTTAGCTGGCCTAACTGGTGGAGGACCTCTAGTATAAGAGGTTTTGTTGAGTTGTGGACAATCCCTCTTAAAATGGCCAGGCTGATCACAATGAAAGCATTTGCTCACACCTCTGGGAGCATGAGTGACTGATGCAGATGGGGAGGGATGATTCGGACTAAAGCCCCATGTTGACCCAGTAGATGGTGAGGGTCTGCTAGAGTTTGGTCGGAACCTCTTGTTGGGCTGAAATGTACCCCTCCCACTCTAAGCTCGGCGATTGTCAAAACGCGTTAACTCAGCCATCTCTTGCTCTGCTATAGTGGCCCTGCTGACGACCTCTGCCAATGTAGCTGGTTTGAATATAGTTACTTTGGCCCTTATGCTAGGCCGTAGGCCCCGCTCAAACTTGGGTGCCCTTCGATACTCTATATCCACCATATAAAATGCATATACAGACAAACTGAGAAACTCCTGGTGGTACTCTGCCACTGTCATGGTACCTTCTACCAAAGATAGAAAAGCTTGAGTCTGGCTCTCCTTCTCCTCCTCTGGAAAATAATGTTCCAGGAAGGTTGCTGAGAACTGCTACCAACTCATTGTAGTCCTCTCTCCTTCCAGAAGAAGTGCTCTCTGTTTCTCTACCACCTCCCACCATTTACCGGCATCATCGATCAGTTGTGATGTGGCCAGTAAAATCTTGTCAGCATGGTTCGCAATCTTGAGCAAGGTCAGGACCTGAGTGATATTCTTCAGCCAGTTTTCTGCTCCGACAGCCCCTTCTCTCCCTTTGAAGTAAAGAGGGCGCTGTTGCTGGAAGTCCCTGAGCATGCTCCTGTCATTGGCCTCTTTGGTGGTTCCATTCTCGTGCAAGTACTGTTGAAGTACCGAAGTGGCCACAACTTGAACCAAGTTTTGTAGTTCAGGAGGCACCACCGGTATGTTCACGCTGCTTTGTGCCTCCTCCTCTTGGTGAGATGGTTGTTCCTCCTCTTCGTGTTGAGATTGTCGTTCCTCCTCATTTCGAGGATGTTCTACCTCCTCTTCACCCCCATTTGGGTTTTGTCGGGTATTTCTCCTTAGCCTTCCCCTTGGAGGCATTTTTCCCTAAGCCATTAAAAAAAAATATCACGACTTAGTTTCCATCATAAAAATTTGTATTTCCTACTTTTTTTGGGGAAAATTTCTAAATAAGCACTCTTGACTTTTGTTTTGTTTCTGGGGAAATATATGCTTTGTTGCTATGTTTGATAATCTGATTATTTTGACTGTACTTTCTTTGCTATCATCCATCTGAGTCTAACGAAGTAAATTAATGCACGGAGACTGGATTAATTTACTCCGAAAGATTCAATGTTTCTGGTTCACTTTGAAACCAACTGTAACGGCCCACCCTTTTTCACTCGCTTTCTCTTTCGAAAATCAGAGTCTATTTTCTTTTTATAAACTAAGAGTGATAGAGAGCGGGACGTCACGACGCGAGTTAAGTCCAAACTTCTAAAGTCCGACCCTTAACTAGCCAACCCTATGTGTGCATGGACTAAGTCCATAAAAACGGTTCATACATAACAATATAAACTTGCGGAATAAACATCCAAATAAACATCCAACCATCTAAGTTATTACATGCCCGGAAACTAGTTACTCAAATACATGTTCATAAGTAAGTTTATTCAAAATATAAAACTAAAAGCATACAAGCTCCTATGCTAGATCCTTTTCGCATTCAGCGTTCCCCTCGTTTCCTGTATCATCAACTAGGGTAGAAGTAGGGCGTTAGAACAACGCGCCCAGTAGGTATTCCAATTAGGGCTAACACATGGTTAGTACAAAACATATATAATAATATCATAATGTCAAAAACCATATAAATCATGCCATGCAATGATGACAAATGCAATGAGTCCCACCCATCACATGTACATAAAAGTACCCACCACAAAGGTCTTTCGGATGCCCCGACGGAGTGTGGACCCTCTGGTTTCTTCTTGATGGAAAAGCACATCAAGGTACCCCACATAGGTTTTTCGGACGCTCCGACTGAGTGTGGCCCCTCCAGTTACAAATCCTTCTGTAATGGTCCGGAATTTGTAAATCAATATATATGTGGCTATTATTTATTTTAATGGTGGAAATTGGAAATTTGATGGAATAAATGGTGAATGGATCAAAATATGGACAAAGGCCCAAGTATGGCCCAATGGACCGGGGATTGGATTTAAATTCATTTAAAGGGTCAATGATAGTCAAATTGGGCCCAATACCCATTTGGGACCCAATGGATCAAAATGATGTAAGCTCTAAGGTAAATGGATAGGAGGTGAATGTAATTGGACCATGGGCCCAATGGTGATCCAACTAGTTGGAATGGAATTAGTTAAATTTAAATCACCTAAGTTGGTGATGGAATTGATTAAGGTGACATGGCCGAGTGGGACCCACCTCCACCTCACCAAGTGAGGTGGCGTGTGGACCAAGGATTGGTGGGGCCGGCCACCATGGTTGAATTGGTCAACCATGAGTGGAATAATGGGATTAGGTTAAGTAGGAAATAATTAACCTAAGTTAATTATCTAGTTAATTAATTAAATAAACTAAACAAATGGTGGTCAAAGAGGTCAAAAGGTGGAAGACCAAAACACCTCATCCCAAGCTCAAAAGAAAAACGTTGGCTTGGTGGTGGTTATCCCAACCACCACCATAAAGCATGAAAATATCTTATGTATGGTAGGTGGAGGAATTAATTACTCAACCAAATGAGATAAGCCTTATCTCTTTTCCCCATCTCTTATTCCATTCTCATTTTACTCTTCCCATCTTTCACTCTCCCATTCTCGTCCCACACCCAAGGGAGAAGAAGAAGAAAGCTAAGGAGAAAAGAAGAGAAGAAGAGAAGAAAGAAGTGCAATTTTTGGCCCATCATCCCAAGATCAAGCCATACTATTTTCTTCCTCACCATCCTCTTCTACTCCTCTCCCTCTCTCAAACACACCCATGATGGCCAAACCCAAGCTTGGAGGTTTTTATCATTGATCAAGCATCTTGGCCGACCAAAGATCAAGAAGAAGGAGAAAGGAGGCTGAGGAAATCAAGGGGAGAAAGAAAAGTCGGAGGAGACGTCGGATTGTAAGTAATTCCTAAACAAGAGATTTGAATTTTCAGGGTTTAAGTTTTGGGATCCATTCTTATTAGATTTGATGGTGGCCAAGTGATCATAGGCCTTGGATCTCAAATCCATCCAATGGAAGGATGGAAAGTGGACAAAACCCTAATGGGTAAATTAGGGTTAAGAAAAAAAATAAAATGGATTAAGGATAGTATGTAATTAAGTTAATTAAGCATAGATATGTGTGGATTTTGCAGGGATTAAAGGACCACAGGGTTCGGCTATGTAGTATGGCCGAACCCCATGGTAGATGATTGATTTAATTATTAGGGTTTATAAGAATGGAAGACAATGAGGGTGGTTAATGATTTTAGGGTTTTAAATGATTAAAGGTGGGTAATTTTAAAGGGGTTTTTAAATGAGGAAAAACCATGGAGAGGTTTTATGGATGGAATGATTTTGAACCCTAGGATGATAGGGGCAAAATATGGAAGAATGGTGGGGAAGATTGGTAATGTTGATGAACTCCAAATGATGAACCTAATGTTGAAAAGAAAAGGGAATTATGGCTAAGATTGATGGACCCTAAATGTATCAAATAATGATTAAGGAATGATGAATTAAATGTATGGTTTAGATTCTCTCAATGGAGGGACTTGTGATGGAGTCAAATGATCTAAATGGACCCAAGAAAAATGCAGAAAAAGACATCATGGGTTCGACCATGTTGTATGGCCGAACCCATGACCCAATTGTAGATCATTTTTTGGTCTAAGATTAATGTGTATGTATATGCTTAAATTAATGGAATTAGGTTAATTAGATGGTTGAGGTAAGTGGTCTTGTGATATGGTTGATGGATCAATTATGGACTCAAGATGTGGCTAAGAATGATGATTCAATTATAAGTCATTTTTATGGGCTAAGAAAGGGTTTATGCATGTGGTTAATTAATGTAGATTAAGTTAAGAAAAAGGGTTGTTTTAATGATATTGTGGCATGATTAAATGGGTCACTAATGGACTTGAGTGTATGGATCAATTATGAATAAAGGTGTACATGATTAAGTGAATGATTAACCATGGAAAAAGAGGTAGTGGCAAAACCGTAAATAATGGCTAAATTCAAGAACTCCATGAGAAATGATTATGGACTTAAGTGCAATTATGGTAACCTTAAGTATGTGATTAATAAAGCCTAGGTGGCTGATTTTTAAGACTTATGGATTAAAAGGTTTAATAGATTAAATGGGACCCACAAAACCTAGTTAGTGAGGTTCGGCCAAGGTGTATGGCCGAACCCCGCTAAGGTGTGATTAATGGACTTAAAAGGCTAAAAACATGGACTAATTATTAATGTATAATAGGATACTGGACATCAGAAACGGTGCGCGATCGGCGACCGGGTCTATCGGACGGAAACGAAAGAAAGGACGTTAGTCGGTATTTGGTAGGATTCCTACCTTTTTTTAAGCCGTGGATTAGTTGTTATGTGATGGGTTCTTGACTTATTTTTGGTAATTATATGATATGTTTTATGATGGGTTTTAATGGTTATGATTTATATACATGGCATATTGCAAGGCTATGAATTCTATATTAATGCTATGATTTATATATATAACATAGCATTATGCATTTACATCTCATGCATGCCATGGGCAGGAAAATAAAGGAACCGAAGTCCATGCTCCATCGGGGCGACCGAGAAACATTCATGGGGATAGCCTGATAGGCTATAACTGGCGTCCATGCTCCATCGGGGTGACCGAGAAGCAAGCATGGGGACACCTTGACGAGGCCTTACCGTCAAGGGGGATACATTGTGATTGGTTATATCTTGACGAGGTTTTTCCGTCAAGGGGGATATGACATTATGATGGTAGGGATGATAGGTGGGACACATGACATAATGCACCCATGGCATGACATTCATCTTATAGTTTTCCTTATATGATTTCATATGTGTTTGTTATTACTAATCCATGTGCTAGCCCTACTCGGAGTCCTACTGGGCGTGCTGTCTAACGCCCTACTTCTACCGTAGCTGATGACGCAGGAGACGGCGGAGTAGAAGGATGAGACGGAAGCCAAGCTTAGGAGCTTGGGGAGGCGGCTACTTAGTTTATTTATATTGTTTTGGAAATGTATTTGAGTAGCCTAGCTTGTCGGAAATATAATAATTTAGATTGTTTGCTATACTTTGGTTTTTATTTTTGGACATTGAGACGTTGTGATATTTTGGTAATATTATGAAAGTTATCTTCCCTGCCATCTAAAAATTGGTAGGATAGTCTTTATTGTAATTTTCCGCGCTCAGTGTAATATTCCTTGAGCTTACGTCTACGTGTGAACCGTTCTTCTTGGACTTCGTTCCACGCACACGTAGGGTTGGCCAGTTAAGGGCTGGGCTTTAGAAGCTCGGACTTAACTCGCGTCGTGACGTGCGCGCCCTTTGTCATGTTTTAAAAAAAAAAAAAGATTGATTTTAGTGTGAAAAGGGACGGGCGTTACACCTTCACCCCATGCCATGCATGAGATGCCAATGAAACACATGTTATTTTATCAAATAAACATAGCATTAAAAATCACATTTTGAAACATATCCAACACATGCTATTTTAACATATAAACATAGCATTTAAAATCACATTTTGAAACATACCCTTTGCAATATAAATTCATCAAAATAAGATAAAACATTGTACATTCAACCCATGGTTTCAAAGAGGTAGAATCCTACCAAAGATCGCTAACGTGTCCTTGCGTCTTTCGTCCGGTAACCGCTCACGATCGTACACACCTTGTGAGGTCCTGTTACCTTATAATATAACAATCAATTAAAACCAAGTCCCACTTGATTTACAACAATGTCCAAGTCCATAAACCAAACTTGTGGGGTTCGGCCATACACCATGGCCGAACCTCACCCCTTTTGTTTTAATTTCTTTCTTTGGTGTATTAATCAATAAACCCTAAGTTAAACATTTAATCACTTCCCTTTTATTTAATCCCACATACATAAACCCTAAGTCCATCAAAACAATCCCCATCCATCAAAACAATCCCCATGGGGTTCAGCGTCTTTCATTTTTTACCATATTTACAACAATGCCATTATACATATCCATAGCCATTTACCTTGCTTATTTTCATAAGACTTATGTTCCAAAATAGTCCATACAAATAGTTCATGGGGTTCGGCCCTACACCATGGCTGAACCCTATGTCCAATATTTTCACATATTTACAATTTTGCCATCCATGGCTAACATAACCCATTATTCTAATCAAAAACCGATTAATCACCTAACATACATCAAACCATAAGTTTGGCAAGCTTTCCCCATGGGGTTCGGCCATACACCATTGCCGAACCCATGGTCCATTAATTCACTTAATTACCATTTTGCCATCCATGGCTATCATTCCATTTAATCAGTCACCATATTAAATCCATCTATATTTTCCCATGGTCTCCATTTAAAATTAAAACATAAATAACCTTTCCCAGCATTTTAAATCCATTAGAATTATTAATATCCTTTCCATGGGGTTCGGCCATGCCACATGGCTGAACCCTATGGTTCATCATCAACATTCATCCCTTAGTCTTATTCCATGGTCTCCATTTATTCCCTTCAAAACATTGATATTCCTTCCATGGTTTCCAACCAAGAACCATGTCTTTCCATTAAATTTATTACCATGATCATCCCATAATTATTTATGGGGTTCGGCCATACTCCATGGCCGAACCCATGGTCTAAGGTTCTTCACAAAATTATCATTAAAAATACTCATTCATCTCCCAATTTTCTTCCATGGGGCTCGGCTATACGCCATGGCCAAACCCCATGGTTCTTTTCTTGTAAACAAAATTTATAAAATACTAACCGGTTCCAATTGATTCTTGCTCTTCCAATCCTTCTCCTTTCTTCTTGATTTTTCCCAAAACTGAGAACACCTCTTGCTGGCTGCCTTCTCCTTCTCTTTGTGTAATGCCGAGAATAATCTTGACAGGGAGAGAGAATTTGGCTTGTGTGTAAGCCGTGCGCCCTTCCTTATTGCCTCTTTTATTACTTCCAATTGGTCCCAATTTAGAAGGTACCAAGTTAGTAATTCCCTTATGCGTAAATTCATAGATTGCATAACCAATATTCAGCCATGCACAATTATCTCCTTCCTTATTTATATAATATTGTAATACTAATTTAAATTCAGCCCCATATAATTTATTGAAACCAATTCCACAACAATTGGGTCTTAATTGGGCAATGACCCAACATTTTGCCCATATAAAATCCATATCTAATAATTCACAAATTAAATGGTTAATTTTTCATAAATATAACTAACTTAAAAAATCTGGGGTGTTACAATACAACCCTCTATTTAAAATTTTCGTCCCGAAAATCGAGAGAAGTAGGGTTTCAAATATTTACACAAATAGCTCGGGATGAGCTTTTCTCATTTCTGACTCGAGTTCCCACGTGGCTTCCTCAATGCCATGTCGATCCCATACCACCTTGACAAACTAGATCGCTCGGTTCCGTAATACCCTTTGTTCTGTGTCCAGCACTATGACAGGCTTCTCGACGTATGTCACTTCGCTCTGGACCTCTATGTCTTGTATGTTCAGCACATGAGAGGGATCAGGATTGTACTTCCTCAACATCGATATATGGAACACATCGTGTAAAGATGCCAACTATGATGGGAGTGCAATGCACCCCTTGTGTTGCCTATAATTAGTAGTTGCCAATTTTAATCAAGGGAAAAAACCCTTTTTAGATATATTCTAACACATCATGCGCATATCTCCTTAGATGTGTAAATCCCATTCACACGGCCACACAATATATCCATATTTAGTAATCCCCTTATGTCGTCCGCCCTTGCTTGTGTCTCAAATAGAAAGTGCCATGCGCCCCTTGTTCACCTTGCCAGGGTGATAACGAAGTGCGAACTCATAATCTGCCAAATATTCCATCCATCTGCACTGCCTCAGGTTGAGGTCTTTCTGATCAAACAAGTATTTCAAGCCCTTATGATCTGAAAACACTTCAAATTTCTCGCCATATAGATAATGTCTCCAGCTTTTGAGAGCAAAGACCACTGCGGCTAGTTCAAGATCGTGCATAGGATAGAGGCGTTCATGTATTTTCAATTGTCTTGAACCATAGGCCACCACACGATGACTTTGCATGAGTAAACACCCCAGTCCCTCTCCTGAAGCATCACATTGTACTTCATAACCCTTGCCTCTTTCCCGTAAAATTAAAATAGATGCAGTTGTAAGTCTATTTTTCAGCTCCTCAAATCTCTGGTTGCACAAATCTGACCACTCAAATTTGACTCCTTTCTGAGTGAGTCGGGTCAGTGAAGATGCAATCTTGGAGAAATCCATAATAAACTTTCTGTAATAACCAGCCAATCCCAAGAAGCTACGGATCTCGGTTACATTTTTCGGTGCTTTCCAATCTCTTACTGCCGCCCCCTTGCCCTGATCCACAGCTATAGCTTCTGTTGATATAACATGCCCGAAAAAGTTGACCTCAGATAACCAAAACTCACACTTGCTGGCTTTGGCATATAGTTTGTTCTTCCTCAAAGTGTCCAGAACTATCCTCAGGTGCTCAGCGTGTTCTTCCTTACTTTTGCAATAAATCAGGATCTAATCAATAAACACAATTACAAATTGGTCCAAGTAAGGACAAAAGATCCTGTTCATTAAATCCATGAACACAACCGGTGCATTGGTGAGTCCAAACGGCATGACTACAAACTCAAATAGTCCATACCGCATTCTGAAAGTTGTCTTTTCTATGTCCTCCACCCTAACCTGGATTTGATGGTGTATCCGGACATCGGGTCAATCTTAGAGAAATGACTGGAACCTCTAAGTTAATCAAATAAGTCATCGATCCTGGGTAGAGGATACTTCCTTCTGACCGACAGCTGGTTCAGTTTCGGTAATCCACACACATACGGAGTGAACCATTCTTCTTCTTCACAAATAAAACCGGAGCTCCCCAAGCCTATCTACTATTCCGAATGCACCCCAGTCTAAGCAGTTCATCAATCAGCTTCATTAACTCGGACATCTCCGCTGGTTCCATCCGGTAGTGTGGTAATGACACTGGTGCAGTGCCAGGGTACAACTTAATTTCAAAATTGATCTCCCTCATGGGAGGCAAACTAGGGAGTTCCTTTGGAAATACGTCCGCATAGTCCTTTACTATTTCTGGATGTTCCGTCACCGGTGCCTTGTTAATTTGGATAGTATTCAATACTAGGTGATCCAACCCTTCATGCAGTCTGCTTTGTTTGTCAGTACGTACCACATGTTGTTTTCCCTCGGGTGACAAAAATGTTACCCTACGGCGACAACAATCAATGTTGGCCTTAAGCTAGCCAACCAGTCCATGCCGAAGATAATATTGTACTCTGTCATATCGAGTACCGAATAGTTGAACTCAAATCTGAGTCCTGCGAGTTCAGTATTCACTGCTGTGCATATAAGCCCCAATGATGTGTCTCCAACGGGGGATACAATGGTGAGTGATGTGGACAGTTTTTGTAGTAAAGTTTCAGTTGCAGATATGAATGCAGTAGATATGAAAGAGTGGGATGCTCCCGAATCAAATAATTCAAAGGCGTAGGAACTACTGACTACTGCCATACCTTGAAACACAGAGTGATCCTCTGCTGCTGGAGGTGCTAAGGTGAATAACCATCCAGATCATGTAGGCGGCCGTCCCGCCTGGTTAAATATTCTGCCTCCTCGTGAGTTAGATGGCCTAACTGGTGGACGAGATGAACCTCTGGTATAAGAGGGTTTGTTGAGTTGTGGACATTCCCTCTTGAAATGGCCAGGCTAATCACAATGAAAGCAGTTGCTCACACCTCTGGGAGCTTAAGTGACTGATGAAGATGGGGAGGGATGATTGGGACGAAAGCTCCCTGTTGACCCAGTGGATGGTGAGGGTCTGCTAGAGTTTGGTCGGAACCCCTTGTTGGACTGAAATGTCGCCCTTCCACTCTGAGCTCGGCGATTGTCAAAGCTCGTTAACTCAACCATCTCTTGCTCTGCTATAATGGCCCTGCTGACCACCTCTGCCAATGTAGCTGCTTTCAATATGGTTACCTTGGCCCTTATGCTAGGCTGTAGGCCCCGCTCAAACTTGCGTGCCCTTCGATACTCTATATCCACCATATAAAATGCATATACAGACAAACTGGGAAAGTCCTGGTGGTACTCTGCCACTGTCATGGTACCTTGTACCAAAGATAGAAAAGCTTGAGTCTGGTGCTCTTTCTCCTCCTCAGGAAAATAATGTTCCAGGAAGGTTGCAGAGAACTGCTCCCAAGTCATTGCAGTCCTCTCTCCTTCTAGAAGAAGTGCTTTCTACATCTCTACCACCTCCCACCATTTACCAGCATCATCGATCAGTTGTGATTTGGCCAGTAAAATCTTGTCAGCATGGTTCGCAATCTTGAGCAAGGTCAGGACCTGAGTGATCTTCTTCAGCCAGTTTTCTACTCCGACAGCCGCTTCTCTCCCTTTGAAGTAAGGAGGGTGCTGTTGCTGGAAGTCCCTGACCATGCTCCTGTCATTGGTCTCTTTGGTGGTTCCATTCTCGTGCAAGTGCTGCTGAAGTACCGAAGTAACCACCGGTTGAACCAAGTTTTGTAGTTCAGGAGGCACCACCGGTATGTTCACGCTGCTTTGTGCCTCCTCCTCTTGGTGAGATGGTTGTTCCTCCTCTTCGTGTTGAGATTGTCGTTCCTCCTCATTTCGAGGATGTTCTACCTCCTCTTCACCCCCATTTGGGTTTTGTCGGGTATTTCTCCTTAGCCTTCCCCCTGGAGGCATTTTTCCCTAAGCCATTAAAAAAATATCACGACTTAGTTTCCATCATAAAAATTTGTATTTCCTACTTTTTTTGGGGAAAATTTCTAAATAAACACTCTTGACTTTTGCTTTGTTTTTGGGGAAATATATGCTTTGTTGCTATGTTTGATAATCCGATTATTTTGACTGTACTTTCTTTGCTATCATCCATCTGAGTCTAACGAAGTAAATTAATGCACGGAGACTGGATTAATTTACTCCGAAAGATTCAATGTTTCTGGTTCACTCTGAAACCAACTGTAACGGCCCGCCCTTTTTCACTCGCTTTCTCTTTCGAAAATCAGAGTCTATTTTCTTTTTATAAACTAAGAGTGATAGAGAGCGGGACGTCACGACGCGAGTTAAGTCCAAACTTCTAAAGTCCGACCCTTAACTGGCCAATCCTATGTGTGCATGGACTAATTCCATAAAAAAGGTTCATACATAACAATATAAACTTGCGGAATAAAATCATAACATGTGGAATTATATTAGAACCAAGTTCTATTCCATTCAGATAGCAAAGTACGTCAAAACCTTAATCATCATTCAATTATCATAATTATCCAAATAAACATCCAACCATCTAAGTTATTACATGCCCGAAAACTAGTTACTCAAATACATGTTCATAAGTAAGTTTATTCAAAATATAAAACTAAAAGCATACAAGCTCCTATGCTTGACCCTTTTCGCGTTCAGCGTTCCCCTCGTTTCCTGTATCATCAACTAGGGTAGAAGTAAGGCATTAGAACAACGCGCCCAGTAGGTATTCCAATTAGGCTAACACATGGTTAGTACAAAACATATATAATAATATCATAGTGTCAAAAACCATATAAACCATGCCATGCAATGATGACAAATGCAATGAGTCCCACCCATCACATGTACATAAAAGTACGCACCACAAAGGTCTTTCGAATGCCCCGACGGAGTGTGGACCCTCCGGTTTCTTCTTGATCGAAAAGCACATCAAGATACCCCTCATAGGTTTTTTGGACGCTCCGATGGAGTGTGGCCCCTCCGGTTACAAATCCTTCACCCCGTACCATGCATGAGATGCCAATGAAACACATGTTATTTTATCAAATAAACATAGCATTAAAAATCACATTTTGAAACTGTAACACCTTGGAATTTCAAAGTTATCAATTTATATGAATTTATTCATATTTACGGAATTGCCATTGTGATATATTTGAGTTGAATTTAAATGGGTCAATGGTTCAATCAAGACCCAATGGTTAGTAGTTTTGATTACAAAACAAATAAATGGATAAGATGAACTTAAACGGGTCAAGAATCATAATTGGGTCAAATTTTGTTAAATGGGTCAAAATGGCTAAATGGGACCCAATGGGTCGAAATGGGCATGATTAATCATGAGTGAGCTCAAAGCTTAATTGGTTTGAGTTTATTAAATGTTTGAGTTGGGGTTGAGTTGAAATAAATGTTGGATTTTAGTTGAGTGGAAATTATTAGTTGAGTTACATTAAATGAATGAGTTGAGTTTGGGTGAGTTAAATAAATGAGGTAGATGGAATAATTATTTTAATGAGTGAAGTGGGTGTAAGATGGTGGTGTGGGCTGGTTGTAAGTTTTAACACAATAAAAAATGTTGGCTGCATGGGAGGCTTTATCATGCATGTAACTCCCATTTAAGTGATAAATGAAATGAGAGTTACATTTTGAAATTACATGGGAGACGTTGGAGGAGAGGAAGAGTTTCATCTTATGATGAAACTCCAATTTGAATTATGTAATGAGAGATGAATGAGGGGAAGACTTAAACCACAAAGACAAGCATAGGGTCGTTGGAACATGGTGGGTTTCATCTTAAGAGAAACAGCCAATGGGAGACGGTGAAGCACATGGAGTTTCATTTGAAACTCCCATGTAAGATATGAATGAAAGTTGGCTGTTACAAAGACCAGCCGTTGGTGTGGGAGTTTCATTTCCATATGAAACTCTCACCTCCAATGGTAATGAGAAACGTTGGGACCATAAGGAGGTTTCATCTCATGATGAAACCCCCAAGTAACCTAAAGGATTTTAATTATGGAGAGGTGAGTTACACAAGGTTAAACCTTGGGCTGAATTTGATTAGCCAAGAGGACTTCATTCACTATCACTATCTCTTCCTCTCTTGGGCATCCTCCATCTCTCCAAACACCAAGAACAGCAGCTGGTCATTGATTTGCAATCAGTCCTTGGTTGCGTTCTTTCATCAAGACAAAAGCATACATTGAGCAAAGGAGTGGGCATCAAGGTTTCCCATCCAAAGCCAAAATTCTTTCTCTTTCTCTCTACCTCTTTGCCGTTTTCTACATTCCAAAAATTAGAGCAGCAGCTGGTTGCTTAATCAGTCCTTGACCTATCTCTCCATCAAGGAATCAAGAAGAAGGAGAGGCTAAGAAAGGGAAAGGAACAAGCCGGAGTGAAGATCAGTTGGAGGAGTCGCGGAAATGGTAGGTTTTCGATAAACTATTTTTAAAGAATCATGATCCAGCCATTGGATGGCCGAATCTAACAAGGGTTAGATATTGGTTGGACGTGCATGAATAAGATGAAAAAATGGATTATAGGGTTCGGCCACATGGGATGGCCGAACCCCATGAAAAGATTGGGTTAAGTTGGATGGTCTTTTTGAACCAAAATCATGGACTGTTTTTGGATGCTAAATTAGATTGATTACATGCTTTGAAAAGTTCTAAAATTATGGTTTTAAGTGTCATGTGTTGGGCTATGGATTGGCCGAACACATCAAGGAATTTAATCTAGAAATTATGATGATTAAATGATAAAATATGGACCATAGGGTTCGGCCCCATTGGATGGCTGAACCCCATGGAAAACCTTGGTGATTCTTAATGGTGGTTGAGGGATAAAATCCATAGTAGTTAATGAAGATTTTTAAAGGATTCAAAGTGAAGATAAGCTTACTATTTTTTTTTGGTAACTATGGCTTGGCTGAACCATATTAATACTATGGTTAAATTGTGGATTAAAACCATGGACAAAGGTTGGAATAATTACACCAAGAGAACCACATATGGCCGAACCCCATGGACTGTTTTGTGGATATTTGGATTGAGTTTTACAAAATGGAAATCATACAAAGTGATGGACTTATTGGATGGTTTTGAAGGGTAAAACCATGGTAACATTATACAGTTATCCTATGTCTAAATGAGACCAAAAACATGTTAAAGAGGACCAAAACATGGACATAGGGTTCGGCCACCTTGGATGGCCAAACCCCATGTAAGTATTTGATTGTTTGGTTTGGCTTTCAAGAAGATGGAAATCACATCACTTATGGACTTAGTACTAAGGTGGTTTGTTGATAGACTTTGTTTTCTAAGACAAAATTAAACAAAGGGTTAGTATAGTGGCATTATCGTTAATATGGATGAAAAGATGAAATGATCAAATGAATGGACTTATGAGCCAAAACCTAAGGTGGTAAGGTTCAGCCATGTAGTATGGCCGAACCCTACCAAGATTTATTTGAAAGTTTGGGATACTTAGATGGTATTAATTAAATAAAAGAGTTACCAAGGTTTAAATGGGTGAGGTTCGGCCATGGGGTATGGCCAAACCCCACAAAGTGGATTTTTGGGACTTAGATTAAGATGGAATCACATGAATGAATGTTTAACTTGCTGTTATGTAAATAAGGTATTGGGATTGCTAGAACGGTGAACAAACCGTAAATGGAAGACGGTTCACAAGAGCGGGCAATCTAAGTGACTTAGTGTAGGTTTCCTACTTTTATTGTAACCACAATTTCATATGTTGTTTTATGTTGATTTGATAACTTATATGATTGTAAAGTTATGTTTCCAAATGACATGTTTGCATAGACATCTCATGCATGGCATGGGATGATGGTGTTGTAACAGGAGGCTACACTCCGTCGGGGCGTCCGAAAGACCAGTGTGGGGTACCCTGATGATGAGAATCCCATCAGGAGGAATCCGGAAGCCACACTCCGTCGGGGCGTCCGAAAGACCACTGTGGGTTACCTTGACGATGAGAATCCCGCCAAGTGATGGCTATGTTGAATGGTGATGGGTGGGACTCATTACATGTTCATTTCATACATAGCATGTTTTTATGGAATTTTATCACACATGTATTATTATTATACTATTTGCATGTTTTTGACTAACCATGTGTTAGCCCTATTCGGAAACACTACTGAGCGCGTTGATCTAACGCCCTATCTATATCCTTAGTGGATGACGTATGGAAAGGGAAGAACGTGGATCGAGAAGAAAACCAAGCATAGGAGCTTGGGCACTTTGAATGGACTTGAATGGACTATTTATGGTTTTGTTATTTGAATTATTTGGACATTGTAATTTGGTAACTAGATTTGTTGGCATGTAATAAGTAGATAAGTAGATGCTGTGGATTGGTTTATTTTGGATGGTTGGATTGAATGGTAGATTAATATTATTTAGTAATTTCGGAGAATAAGATTATGTACTTTGCTATCTAAGAATGGAAAATTGGAATAGTCATAGGTTCTATTATATCCTCAGTTAGATTAAGATTAAGTTAATTCTGCAAGTTGTATTTGTACCATTGCGGATCAGTTTTATGGACTTAGTTCATACGCACATGGGCTTGGCCAGTTAAGGGTCGAGTTTAGAGATCCGAAGTTAACTCGCGTCGTGACACTCCGCCCCGATCACTTGATTATTATATAAAAAAAAATAAACTCTGAAAATTAGAGTGAAAAGGGCGGGGTGTTACAGAAACATATCCAACACATGCTATTTTAACATATAAACATGGCATTTAAAATCACATTTTGAAACATATCCTTTGCAATATAAATTCATCAAAATAAGATAAAACATTGTACATTCAACCCATGGTTTCAAAGAGGTGGAATCCTACCAAAGACCGCTAACGTGTCCTTGCGTCTTTCGTCCGGTAACTGCTCATGATCGTGCACACCTTGTGAGGTCCCGTTACCTTATAATATAGCAATCAATTACAACAAAGTCCCACTTGATTTACAACAATGTCCAAGTCCATAAACCAAACATGTGGGGTTCGGCCATACACCATGGCTGAACCTCACCCTTTTTGTTTTAATTTCTTTCTTTGGTTTATTAATCAATAACACCTAAGTTAAACATTTAATCACTTCCCTTTTATTTAATCCCACATACATAAACCCTAAGTCCATCAAAACAATCCCCATGGGGTTCGGCCATACACCATGGCCTAACCCATGGTCTTTCATTTTTGACTATATTTACAACAATGCCATTATACATATCCATAGCCATTTACCTTGCTTATTTTCATAAGACTTATGTTCCAAAATAATCCATACAAATAGTTCATGGGGTTCGGCCCTACACCATGGCCGAACCCTATGTCCAATATTTTCACATATTTACAATTTTGCCATCCATGACTAACATAACCCATTATTCTAATCAAAAGCCGATTAATCATCTAACATACATCAAACCATAAGTTCAGCAAACTTTCCCCATGGGGTTCGGCCATACACCATGGCCGAACCCATGGTCCAATAATTCACTTAATTACCATTTTGCCATCCGTGGCTATCATTCCATTTAATCAATCACCATATTAAATTCATCTATATTTTCCCATGGTCTCCATTTAAAATTAAAACATAAATAACCTTTCCCATCATTTTAAATCCATTAGAATTATTAATATCCTTTCCATGGGGTTCGGCCATGTGGGTTCATCATCAACATTCATCCCTTAGTCATATTCCATGGTCTCCATTTAATCACTTCAAAACATTGATATTCCTTCCATGGTTTCCAACCAATAACCATGTCTTTCCATTAAATTTAATACCATGATCATCCCATAATTATTTATGGGGTTCGGCCATACTCCATGGCCGAACCCATGGTCTAAGGTTCTTCACAAAATTATCATTAAAAATACTCATTCATCTCCCAATTTTATTCCATGGGGTTCGGCCATACATCATGGCCGAACACTATGGTTCTTTTCATTTAAACAAAATTTATAAAATACTAACCGGTTCCGATTGATTCTTGCTCTTCCAATCCTTCTCCTTTCTTCTTGATTTTTCCCAAAACTGAGAACACCTCTTGCTAGTTGCCTTCTCCTTCTCTGTGTGTAATGCCGAGAATAATCTTGAGAGGGAGAGAGAATTTGGCTATGTGTGTAAGCTGTGCGCCCCTCCTTGTTGCCTCTTTTATTACTTCCAATTGGTCCCAATTTAGAAGGTACTAAGCTAGTAATTCCCTTATGCGCAAATTCATAGATTGCATAACCAATATTCGGCCATGCACAACTATTTCCTTCCTTATTTATATAATATTGCAATACTATTTAAATTCAGCCCCATATAATTTATTGAAACCAATTCCACAACCGTTGGGTCTTAATTGGGCAATGACCCAACATTTTGCCCATATAAAATCCATATCTAATAATTCACAAATTAAATGGGTAATTTTTCATAAATATAACTAACTTAAAAAACCCGAGGTGTTACAAAAACCTCACTAGATATATCTCTCAGAAATACTAACGTTCAGAGGTTTGGGTTTATTTTCTCTCAAAGGTATATGTGAGAGAAGTTTATGTATTCAAATCAAAGTTTCTCACATATGTGTTTAGAAAAGACGGTACAGATCAAAGAAAATAAATAGATCCCATGTATGGATGTCATTTTCCTGAGAACATTGAGTCAAACACTATCATTTCCCTTCCTCTATTCTCCACTTGAAACATGATATTTAGACTTAAGATCAATAGGACTTCCTAATAGTATGAAACGTGGCTTAAGATCGGGTCAAATCAAAGAAGGATAATAAGACTCCAAAAATTAAATATTTTGAATTAGAAAAGTTAGGGGTCTTCATAATGTAGACGGGATATATTTTTTTCCTCTAATTTTCTTTCAGCACTTTTCAAAATATTCTTTTTTTCTTTTTCTTTCTTCTTCTTTCACATCCTTCTTTTGATGTCTCGATGTTTCCTTTTATTTTATTCTTTTCTTCATTTTCTTTTCAGTGCCATTTTTAAGAGTACCAGCCCAATGTTTTTTTTTCTTTATCTCTAACCTTTTCTGAGCTCTTAGAATAGGTCCCAAAAATTTCAATGAGGCTCAGACTCCATAACAGAAGTTGGGTACGGTAAACATGGCTAAAGAATAAAATAGGCTGATTTTTCAATAAGGCTCAACTCAAGAACTATCACGATTAAATGACCAAAATAGGTAGGTTTGAAGGCTCAAACGATCCAAAAATGGTCTATATCATATCCTAAGTTTCATAAAGCAATTTCTTTGTTTCAAATAAATTTCGAAAAATTTCAAGTGTACTAACTAATATTTGATTATGTTCTGAGTAATATGACCAAAATTGAAGAATAATGAGATTAACAATGACTAGATGCGCTTAAACAAAAATTTGAATTTACTTATAGCCCTCAGAAAATATTGAAAGACACTAAAGCTCAATGGGTATAAGTCTCCATTAGTATTCCTCTGGTGATCACTAGTCTCATGAATTTTTTTCTTTTTCCAACTAATATTAACATGGCTGTGTAAAAATTGTTCCAAGTATAAATTCTATAAAATGTTTCCCGAAAAAATATGATCTAAATTTTTTTATTTAGGCACTAATGCTAAAAATTTAACTTTGACTTTTTTTCTTTTATGCAAGGGGTAGTCTCAGTCTTCACTTACAGTTCCCTTGATAATATTTTTTATTTTTTTGAGACTCAAAAACACAAATCCCTTTTTTTTTTTCGCAAGGGTAGTCTCAGTTTTTGTTTGTAAACTTACTCTTCCTTTGATTTTTCGGACACACAAAATTTTTATTGGATGCAACAAGTGTAACCCCTTAATACCCCCAAACTTAAATCAGACATTGCCCTCAATGTTACTTAATCTACTGACATCAAGTGCAAATCAAAAAAAAAAAATTGGAACTATGGTAAATTTTGGTTAAGACATACCTAAGAGGGTTCACTAAAAACAGTCCTGAACAAAAATCCTAAACTACACTGACTCAATAAAATTCCTACACTATATTGACTCTCAAATTTTTAGACTGACTCTAAAGCGACTCAAAACTCCTAGACTGACTAACTCTAAAACAAAACTACAACAGACGTATATTCAATTATTTTTTAACACAATGTACAACTTAGACCTTCTTGAGTGAGTTTCATTCTGTTTGGCAATTTCTGATGAGTAATGTGTTCAAGGGAGTACATATCATCGAGAGCATAGTATCACTTTTCCACAACATTCTCACCCACTAGTATGATGAATGCCATGGATCTTTAATGTCAAAAGGGATAAGTTTTTGTGCAGGTTCTTCCCTAATGCTTGACTTTTCCTCAATGTGTGGCTCTTCCTCAATGTTAAGCTCTTCCTTAATGTTAGGGTCTTCCTTAATTTTCACATTAACGGGACTTTTGGTTTGACTCTCCTCACCACGGGTGTAACCATTGGGATTCAATGAAGGTTCAATCGTTGAAACTGACATGACCTCACAGACCCTACTGTTGTCCATCCTGGATTGATGACTGACAAGATGTTCACCAATTGGGAGCTCAATTCTAACCGATCGCTTGGTTGAATCGTGTCTCCAAATACTCATTTTCACTGAAAACCAAACAAGACCAAACAAGACTCAAACAATAAATGGCCTGATTCTAAAAATTCCTAAAACTAATCCTCGGACTCTAGACGACTCTTAATTTTTTCTCCAAAAGTTTAGAATCTCCAATAGAATGTTAACCCCAATCACGGACAGGTAATTTCCCAGGTAAGCGAGGGAGCACAGGGCATCTTGTCCCAACTTATTCTTACGTGTTCGACCTCACGTCTTGGTGACAGAACTAGCCTTAGACACTGTTATTGAAGAAAAACTAAGATTGGTTATCTAAAATTGAATTAGAGATTGTCCTAATGAGCAAGAAAAACCCAAAAAACTAACTAATGATTTCTAAATTGATTTTACTTTGAATGCATGAACCATTTTTATTTCCTAAACTTTTTTTTTATTTTTCTGAATGCAATCCTAAATCTAACAATGCAATACTCAAGCAAACATGCAAACAATTAAGCAAGCAATCTAAATAATGCATGAAACTAAGAACCTAAATACATGAACAAATTTGTAACACCTCGGATTTTCAGACTATTATTTTATATGACAATTATTCTTTTAAATGGTGGATTTTAGAATTGGACCTTATTTGGATCAAGAATTGGGCCATGACCCAATTAGGACCCAACCAATGTTGGAATTGGTTTTATTAAAATTCAAATGGGTTGAATTAATTTAGTGATGAATTATATCTAATTTTAAACAAAAGATTTTATGGCCGAATTTTGAAGGTGAAACCTATAGATTATGCGCATGAGAGATACGTGGGATTTTAAATCCACAATGATATGCTAGATATTTAAAAGGGATGAAATATCTATGAAATAATTAAAAGATCAGGCATGGCCGAAATTTGGATAATAATATCCATATTATGCGCATAGGATATTCAAAAAGGAAAGGTAGATTGTCTTAAGTTAAATTAAAAGATTATTTGGATTATGATTAAGGTTATGCGCATAGTACTTGCTAATAAGAATTAAAGGAAGGTCTTAATAAGGCAAGGGAAAGTCGGCTATGGCTAATTAAAGAGGGAAAGTCGGCCATGGTTAAATAAGGAAGGTTTGACATATGTCCAGTATTTTGGTTATAACTTTTCACTCTAATATCCGATTGCTTTGATTATTTTTGAGTTGGAAAGAAGATTTCAATAGCTACAAGTTTGTAGTTTACCAATTTTTCTGATTCGGAAGTGAACAAGGTCGAAACTGGGTTACCATATAGTATATGTGTAATGACGGGGAACACAAGGGGTACACGGCTAGGGGTTGCTTATATTAAGAAATTTCTAATATAGGATTAAGGAGAGCTTAATAAAAGGAGAAGCCCAAGGGGGTGCACGATTTTTACAACACCATTAGCAAGTTTTTATTCTCTTCTCTCCCTCTCTCAATTCATCACTCTCTTCCACGCCAAAGCAAGAGAAGAAAGGGCAACAACTAGAAGGTGTTCTTGTTTGGAGGAAAAAAAAGAAAAAAATAAGAAGAAGGGAGAAAGATTAGAAGATCAAGGAAGAGGTTAGTATTTAAGTGTTTAATGTTATAATTTGATTTATAAAATCAAAAGAACCATACGGTTCGGCCATAGTGCATGGCCGAACCCCATGGAAGATTTGTTCAATTAATTGGTTTTAATGATTGAAAACCATGGTGTGTTCTTGATTCATTGATTGGGTTTTTATTTTAGATCTTGGATCATGGAAATCATGGTTATTTCATAATGGTTTGAATAATGGAAACCATGGGGATTTATGGTTTAGATTAAAAAAATTAAATGATGAAAATCCATGGAGGAGTTTGATGATAATTAAAGAAAATTGGATGGAAATTGGGTCGGCCTTGGTATGGCCGAACCATGATGTTTTGTGTTTAAGCTTTGGGATCCAAAATGATAAAAAAAAGAGGTGAGGTTCGGCCATGGTGTATGGCCGAACCCCACCAAACTTTTATGAAAGTGATGATCGGTTTTGATGGATCTAAACCAAGGGCTAAGATCATGAACCATAGGGTTCGGCCAAGGTGTATGGCTGAACCCCATGGGGTAATCTGGAATTGAAATTAAATAGGAAACTATCTAATTAAGGGAAGGGGTGGTTAAATTAGAAAGCACTCCAATTTTGGAAAGGAGTTCTAATCTTAGAAAGTTTCCATTTATGGAAAGTAAGAATCTATATATGGAAACCTTCCATTTATGGAAGAAGTTGTTAAAAATGGTAAAGCCATCTAATTTTGGAAGGTGTTTCCAAATATGGAAAGGAGGTTACATATTAAGGAAAGTTTCCATTCTTGGAAGTGGATATTAAAATTAGAAAGTATCTACTTAAAGACCATAAAAGTTATTTATGGAAACCATTCCAAGAATGGAAGGTAAGGGTTGGATTATTGAACCTAATTGAATGAAGGGATTAATTGACAAAAGTGAGGTTCGGCCACAATGTATGGCCGAACCACATTAGGATTTAGTTTTTGGAAACTTTGTTATTTATGGAATATGATATTCAATCATAGAAGGGTTGGTGTTTAATTATGAAACCTTCTAAATGTGGACCTTAGGTTAAAAAATGGAAGATGAAGTTATTTTTAGAAAACTTTTCATTTATGGAAGGAGGTTGATATTTTGGCAAATTAATTAGGGGAACCTTCTAATGATAGAAGGGGAGATTAATAAAGGGAACTTCTATTTTTGGAAGGTGAAATATAAATTTGGGGACTTTCCAATTATGGAAAGGTAGAGATTATACACCATAGGGTTCAGCCATGGTGTATGGCCGAACCCCATGGTCTAAAATTAAGGGATTAAAGGTATCTATAATTCAAGGTTAAAGTCTGATTGAGGAAATCAGATTATGAACCTAAGTCATGAGTTAAGTTATGTGTAGTTTTAAATAAAATAAAAGGGTACAATGTATGATAAGAATTGATGGAGAAGGGAATGACAAAAATGTAATTAAGATACCAAAGTAGGAGAACCATGGGTTCGGCCATGATGTATGGCCGATCCCCATGTGTTATGATTGATGAACTTATTTGATTAGGGAAGTTTTTAAGGTCTAATTATGAGAGATTTAAAGGAAGAAGGAAACCAATGGCAATTTGGTAAATATGAGAGAATGTTGGACATAGGGTTCGGCCATGGTGTATAGTCGAACCCCATGAGCTATTTTATGGTATTATATACTTTGGAAACATGAATGGATAACTTGAAACCTAAGCAAAGAAACGGGACTATGGTTACCAACAGTGGCATTTTTGTAAATATGTATGAAAATGGTAAACCATGGGTTCGGCCATGGTGTATGGCCGAACCCCATGGGGTTTTGATATGGACTTAGAACCTTATAATTAGATGAGACTTGGTGTTGATTTATCATTATATTATAAGGTAACGGCATCTCGCAAGTGGTGCGCGATCGGTGATCGAATCTCAGACGGAAACGCAAGGACTTGTGAACGGTCTTAGGTAGGATTCCACCTCTTTGAAACCATGGATTATGTACTTTTTTTTATCTTATGTTTTGCTGAAAATGTGTTTCAAAGGATCTAATTTTTTATTGAATTTCAAATGCTAGCTTACCTTGATTTAAATAGTATGCATTGATTATGCTCCAAAGGTGATTTTACATGCTAGGTTTTAATTGTATAAAGAGCTTGTATTGGATATGTTTTTCAAATGATGATTTTCAATGCTATGTTTATGTTATAAAATAGCATGTGTTTCATTGGCATCTCATGCATGGCATGGGGTGAAGGATTTATAACCGAAGGGGTCACACTCCATCGGGGCGTCCGAAAAACCTATGTTCAACACCTTGATGTGATTTCCATCAAGAAGATTTCCGGAGGGTCCACACTCCGTTGGGGCGACCGAAAGACCTATGTGGTAGGCACATTTATGTACAGGTGATGGGTGGGACTCATTGCATATTTGTCATCATTGCATGGCATGGATTTATATGGTTTTGACATCACTATGTTATATGATATGTTTTGTACTAACCATGTGTTAGCCGTAACTGGAATACCTACTAGGCGCGTTGTACTAACGCCCTACTTCTACCCTTTAGTGGATGATGCAGGAAACGAGGGAAACGCTGAACGCGGGAAGGGACAAGCATAGGAGCTTGGAACGCTTTTAGTTTATATTTTGTATAAGATACTCTCGGGCTTGTATTTGAGTATCTAGGATTCGGATTGTAATAACTTAGATGAATTTGCTATGGTTAGATATTTTGCTGAATAATTATGATATGATAATGATGATTCAAGACTTGATGTACTTTGCTATCTGAATGGAATAGAACTTGGTTCTATTATGATTCCGCAATTTGGATGTTATGATTTTTATTCCGTATGTTGATATTGCTATGTGTGAACCATTATAGTGGACTGAGTCCATGCACACATAGGGTTGGCCAGTTAAGGGTCGGACTTTGGAAGTTTGGATTTAGCTCGCGTCGTGACGTCCAGCGCTCTATCACTCTACTCTGTTATAAAAAAAAAATAGACTCTAAATTTACGGGAAAAATCAAGTGAAAAAGGGCTGGGCGTTACAAAATTAAATATGCAATTTTGTTTAAATACAAATAAATGAGAGCACCCTAAAGTAAAAATTTAAATCCGTGCATGAGAAGGATAAAATCAAAAGAAATTAGATAGTCACTTACCTTAGCCTATGCGCGTATTTTCCAGCAACCTTAACTTGCTCTTTTTAAAATTCCTGAAAAATAAAACACATGAACCTAGGTGAAGATTCTAACTTAAGAATGCATGAACTAACTATATGTAAAGTCCTAAAAGAGAGAATAAATTAATTGAATTCTAGTTAAGAGTCCTAAACTAGTGTGAGATCGTAAATAAATTTCTACATTAAATGCCTTTACAAAAAAAAAAATTTATTTGGAAACTTTCTAAATTTAATTGATGATCTAAAATTAAAAACTTTCTAAAATTTAGAGGTCTCCAAAATTGGGAAATTTTCTAAAAATAGAATGTTTTTAAAAAGAGATAATTTTAAAAGTTTCCATAGACAAAGTTCTAAAACTTCCCAAAATCAGATTTATCTTCCAAAATTAGAATATCACAAAAATAAAGTATACTTATAAAATTAGAAAAGGGCTAAAAGGAGAAACAAGTTGAATTTATTAGATTTCCAAAAATAAAAATGTCTACAAAAATAGAAACTTCTAAATTTGACAAGTCTCTAAATATAACAAAACTTCCATATTTAGACAAATTTAAAAATCTATTCATATTTTAAAAAAAAATTTAATTATAGGTAAACTTCCAAAATTATAGTTTTTAAAAATAAAACTTTTCAATTTGAAAAAGTTGCCTAAATTAGAAGATTCAAAAAATAAAAATCTTTTTACAAACAACAAAATTTCAAAACATATATTTGTCATATTCCATAGAATTTCATGTTCTCCGGTAACAGCGCCAAAAACTTGTTGTGTATTCCAAATGTTAAATTTATTATTCATTACTCGCAAGTAAAAGAACCATGTATAGTACAGCGTAATAAGTACGAGATCGATCCCAGAAGGAACAAGTTATATGAAAGAAAACAAAATATATCAAATTCGCATGGGATCTACTGAGATATGGGAAAATCATGTGAGGTGTGAATTGATTTGTGATGAGGTGTTGGTGATGTGTAGAGTGACTCTAAGCCGACTAAAAAATCCTAGACTGACTAACTCTAAAAGACCTATAACATACACATATTCAATTATTTTTTAACACAATGTACAACTTAGACCTTCCTAAGTGAGTTTCATTTTGTTTAGTAGTTGGTGATGAGTAATGTGTTAGGAATACATAACATTATTAGCATAGTATCGTTTTTCCACCACATTCTCACCCACTGGTATGATGAATGCCCATGGAACATTAGTGTCAAAAGGGATAAGTTCCTGTGTAGATTCTTCCCTAATCTTGCTTTTTCCTCAATGTGTGTCTCTTCCTTAGGTTCTTCCTTAATGTTAGGCTCTTCCTTAATTTTAACATTAACGGGATTTTTGGTCTGACTGTCATCACCACGGGTGCAATTATTGGGATTCAATGAAGGTTCTATCGTTGAAATTGACATTACCTCACAGACCCTACTGTCATCCATAATAGATTGATGACTGACAAGATGTTCACCAATTGGGGGCTCAATTCTAACCCATCGCTTGGTTGAATCGCGTCTCTAAATACTCAAGACCAAACAAGACTCAAACAATAAATGACCTAATTCTAAAAAAAAATCCTCCAAAATTTTTAAATCTCCAATAGAAGTTTAACCTCAATAACGACCAAGTAAGTGGGGGAGCACAAACGGCATCTCATCCTAACTTACCCTTAGACTTGCTCAAGCTCACGTCTTGGTGACAGAACTAGCCTTAGACACCGTAATTGAAGAAAAACTAAGATTGGTTATCTCAAATTAATTGAATTAAAGATTGTCCTAATGAGCATGAAAAATCCTAAAAACTAACTAAATGCTTCTAAATTGACTTTACTTTGAATGCATGAACCATTTTTATTTACTAATCCTTTTTTTATATTTTTTGTGAATGCCATCCTAAATCTAACAATGCAATACTCAAACAAATATGCAAACAATTAAGCAAACAATCTAACTAATACATGAAACTAACAACCTAAATGCATGACCAAATTAAATATTCAATATTTTTTAAATACAAATAAATGAGAGCACCCTAAAGTAAAAATCTATATCTGTACGTGAGAAGGATAAAATCAAACGAAAGTAGTTAGGCACTTACCTTAGCCTATGCGCCTATTTTCTGTAACACCCTGGATTTTCCTTTACGTATAAATATATTGGATTGGTCTATTTAAATTGTGAATGAATGGAATTTGAGATTTAAATACTTGAAATGGACCTTAGATAGGTAAGGAATTGGGTCAATTACCCAATTAAGACCCAATGGATCACGGGTAAGGTTGATTTTAAATTAATTGGGTAAAGTCTAAATAAATGGGTCAATCACCCAATTGGAACCTAATGGGTTATAGTGAACTTAATCTTAAGATAAATGGGTAAGGTTAAATTAATTGGGTTAGCTACCCAATTAAAACCCAACACATTAAATCCACCTCATCAAGTGAGGTGGCATGTGGGTGATGTGGCATAACTAGTCATCGCATGGAAGCCAACTAGGCAAGGCGCCACATCATTGAGTGACATGGCCAAGGTGGGACTCGAATGCCATATGGTGCATGGTACATGGTCGACCATGTCATGGTGGACTTGGTCGACCATGTCATGGTGGACTTGGTCGACCATGAGTGAGCTCAAAGAAATTAAGTTAATGCTTGAGTTGAGTTGGGTTGAATGGGAAGTGGAAGGGTTGGACTGATTTACAAAGAGACACCAACTAATGGGCATACTTGTAAAGCCCCGCCCTTTTTCGCTCGCTTCTTTCCGAAGAATCAGAATCGATTTTTTTTTTTTTATAACAGAGTAGAGCGATAAAGAACTAGACGTCACAACGCGAGCTAAGTCCGAACTTCTAAAGTCTGACCCTTAACTGGCCAATCCTATGTGTGCATGGACTAAGTCCATGAAAACAGTTCACACATACAATATCAACATGAGGAATAACATCATAACTGCGGAATCATAAACATGCAGAATAATAATGGAACCAAGTTCTATTCCATTCAGATAGCAAAGTACATCAAGTCCTTAATCATAATTAAAATATCATAATCATCCAAATAAGCATCCAACCATCTATGTTATTACATTCCAAAATCTAGATACTCAAGATACAAAGTCCATGAGTAACTTTATTAAAAATATAAACTAAATCATCCAAGGTCCTATGCCTGGCCCGTCTTGCGTTCATCGTTCCCCTGATTTCCTGTATCATCCACTAGGTTAGAAGTAGGGCATTAGAACAACGCGCCCAGTAGGTATTCCAATTAGGGCTAACACATGGTTAGTACAAAACATATATAATAACGTAATGTCAAAAACCATATAAATCCATGCCATGCAATGATGACAAATGCAATGAGTCCCACCCATCACATGTACATAAAAGTACCCACCACATAGGTCTTTCGGACACCCCGACGGAGTGTGGACCCTCCGGTTTCTTCTTTATGGAAAAGCACATCAAGGTAGTCCACATAGGGTTTTCGGACGCCCCGACGGAGTGTGGCCCTTCCGGTTACAAATCCTTCATCCCATGCCATGCATGAGATGCCAATGAAACACATGTTATTTTATCATACTATTTTATCATATAAACATAGATTAAAATCACATTTTGAAACATAACCAACACATGCTATTTTATCATATAAACATAGCATTTAAAATCACAATTTGAAACATATCCCTTGCAACATATATTCATCAAAAATAAGATAAAACAATATACATAAACCCATGCTTTCAAAGAGGTGGAATCCTACCAAAGACCGCTAACGTGTCCTTGCGTCTTTCGTCCGGTAACCGCTCACGATTCTTAAAAACCTTGTGAGGTCCCGTTACCTTATAACATATTAATCAATTAAAGCATGTCCCATTTATTTACAATGTTTAAGTCCATAAACACAATCCTTATGGGGTTCAGCCATACACTATGGCCGAACCATGGTCTTTCAGTTTTTTTTACCATATTTACAATAATGCCATTCTGACCATTTTTATGCATTAATCTGATGATAACCCAATTAATCATCTAAGATACATCAACCTTATGCTCAGCAAACATTCCCCATGGGGTTCGGCCATACACCATGGCCGAACCCATGGTCCATTGATTTCACTTAATTACCAAATTGCCATTATAGATATCCATAGCCATTTTCCTTGTTTAGGTTCCAAAATAATCCATACATACTTCTTTAATCCAAACACATAGTCCAATAAATAGTTCATGGGGTTCGGCCATACACCATGGCCGAACCCTATGTCCCATGTTTTCACATATTTACAAGTTTGCCATCCATGGCTAACATAACCAATAATCCGATAACATATATTTGTATCCTCCACTTTAATCAATCACCATATTAATTCCATAATCGATTCCTTAGTCCCAACATGATCCATCAAATATTTCCCATGTGGTTTGGCCATACACCATGGCCGAACCCATGGTCCTTCATTCTAGACCATATTTACAAAATTGCCATCCTTTCCATGATCTAACCATATGAGTATAATTCCATAATTATTGATGGGGTTTTCGGCCATGCCCTTGGCTGAACCATGGTCTAAGGTTCTTTCCTTTTTTCTTTTTTTAATCCAAAGATCCATAATTAGAAACTTACTAAAAATAGTAACCATCTTCCATAAAACATGAGCAATATTCCTTCAAGCTTCCATTATTAGAAACTTTCTAAATTAAGAAGCATCCTTCATAAAATAAACCCTAGTGGGGTTCGGCCATACACCATGGCCGAACCTCACTCATAGAGATTATCCATTAAAGCCATTTTTAAACTTATTAACCCAAACAATGTTCCTTAATGGTTTTCATATAATCAATCCCCAACATACGTTCATAATTATTTTCCCATGAGGTTCGGCCATACACCATGGCTGAACCCATGATCCATTATAATTCACTAAACAAAAACCAATATCCTTCCATTTAGCCTCTTTAAAATCATAAACCCACATCTATGATTTTCATATTTCAATTCCATTAAAAATAACTAATATCCTTCATGGTTTTTATCATTCAAACTTTCACACATTAAACCATATCTTTCCATTAAAACTTCATCATTCATCTCTCAATTTCCTTCCCTTAAAATTATCAAAATCGCATCCCATTCTTCTTCCATGGGGTTCGGCCATACACCATAGCAGAACCTTATGGTTTCTTATCTTAAACAAAATATTAAAACCACTCACCGGTTCCGCGACTCCTCCAGTTTTCCCTTGGTTGCTCGCGCTCTTCTAATCCTTTTCCTTCTTGATTTTTCCTCTTGCTAGCTGCCTTCTCTTCATCTTTGTTTTGCCGTGAATAAGACTTGAGAGGGGGATAAATTCAGCTATGGTGTATAAGCCGTGCACCCCTTATTGCCTTATCTTTATAAAACCTTCCCTTGGTCCCAACTTAGAAGGTGCTTAAGATAACCAATCCCCCTTAGGCCGTGCGCCCCTTGTCTATAAGTTAGAAGGTACCGACCTTCCAATCTCAACTAGGAAAGGACTCCCTTTTGCGCCTCATGCAATTTAGTAACTTCCTTTATGCCTTGCGCCCCTTTGCTTAATTAGTAATGCCGTGTGCCCTTGCTTAATTAGTAATGCCGTTTTTAACTAGGAAAGGGACTCCTTTCCATGATACACTTAGCGCATAAACATGGATATGCCCATCTAAAATTTGGCCATGCACCATTATTTAATTTTAGATATCTTCTTGAGATATTCTATCATATCAATGTGGATATGAAAATCCCACATACATCTCATTAGATTGCATAAACAATATTCAGCCATGCACAATTATCTCCTTCCTTTATTTATCTATGTTGCATTACTAATTAAATTTAACTCCATTTAATTTTTATTGAAACCAATTCCAAAACCGTTGGGTCCTAATTGGGCCAATGACCCAATACATTACCCAGATAAGATCCATATCTAAAAATTCACAAATTAAATAGATAATTTTCATATAAATTAATAACTTGAAAATCCGGGGTGTTACAATACAACCCTCTTTTTAAAATTTTCGTCCCGAAGATCGAGTGAAATAGGGCTTCAAACATTTACATAAATAGCTCAGGATGAGCTTTTCTCATTTCCCCCTCGAGTTCCCATGTGGCTTCCTTAATGCCATGTCGATCCCATATCACCTTGACAAACTGGATCGCTCGGTTCCGTAATACCCTTTGTTCTGTGTCCACCACTCTGACAAGATTTTTGACATATGTCACGTCGCTCTGGACCTCTATGTCTAGTACATTCAGTACGTGAGAAGGATCAGGATTGTACTTCCTCAACATCGATATATGGAACACATCGTGTAAAGATGCCAACTGTGATGGGAGTGCCGATTGATAAGCCACATCCCCCATCCTTATTATGATTGAAAACGGTCCCACATATCTTGGCGACAATTTCCCCTTTTTTCCAAATCTCATGTGTCCCTTTCGTGGCGAGACTTTCAAAAACACCATGTCTCCCACTTCAAATTCAAGGAGCCTCCTCTTCTTGTCAGTATAACTCTTCAGACGACTTTGTGCAGTCAATAAATGTTACCGTATCAACTGTATCTGCGCTGTAGTCTCTGCAACCAATCCAGGTCCAATCAGTACAGGCTCACCGGCCTCTGTCCAACACACTAGTGACCTACAAGGTCTACCATATAAAGCCTTAAATGGAGCCATCTGAAGGCTTGTCTGGTAACTGTTGTTGTATGAGAATTCTACTAACGGCAAATGATCCTCCCATCCACCCTTGAAATCTAGCATACATGCTCTCAACATATCCTCCAATGTCTGTATTGTCCTCTCAAACTGTCCATCAGTCTGTGGATGGAATGTTGTACTAGTAAATAAGTCTGCTCCATGGCCGCCTGCATGCTCTGCCATACTCTGCCGGTGAATCGGCCATCTCTGTTAGACACAATACTCCGAGGAATACCATGCAATCTGATGATATCCCTGATATACCGCTGACCTAAAGTCTCAGATGAGTCTGTCATCTTAGTGGGAATGAAATGTGCAGGCTTGGTCAGTCGATCTACCACGACCCATATCGCATCGTTGCCCTTTGAAGACCTTGGCAACCCTATCACAAAATCCATGGAGATGTGTTCCCATTTCCATTCTGGCACTGGTAAAGGTTTAAGTAACCCTGGTGGCTTCTGATGTTCCGTCTTAACCTGCTGACAAGTTAAGCAATGGGCCACAAATTCTGCCACATCCCTTTTTAGTCCGTGCCACCAGTAATGCCTCTTCAGGTCGTGATACTTCTTGGTGCTGCCCAGATGAATAAAGAGTTTGGTCTGATGTGCCTCAACCAATAACTCTTTTCTGCAACTCTTAGGTACATAAATCCTTCCTCGGAATAGAAGACCCTGTCCTGGTCGTAACTCCCATTCCGGTATGACTCACCAGTAAACACCTTGGCCCATATCTCTTCCACTTCCGGGTCTATCCGCTGTTCTTGTTCAATCTTGGTAACCATGTTGGACTGTATGATCAAATTGTACATACTCCCATGGTTATTGATATACAAGTTGAACTCTCGAATGGTATTCAACATGTCCCATTCTGTCCTGATCAAACATGCCACCGATGCATGTGATATGCGGTTGAGTGCATCTGCCACCTTGTTCGCTTGCCAGGGTGATAATGAAGTGCGAACTCATAATCTGCCAGATATTCCATCCATCTACGCTACCTCAGGTTGAGCTCTTTCTGATCAAACAAGTACTTCAAGCTCTTATGATCTGAAAACACTTCAAATTTCTCCCCATATAAATAATGTCTCCAGCTTTTGAGAGTGAAGACCACTGCGGCTAGTTCAAGATCGTGCGTAGGATAGAGACGTTCATGTATTTTCAATTGTCTTGAACCATAAGCCACCACACAATGAGTTTGACTAAGGACACACCCGATTTATTCTCATGAAGTGTCGCATTGTACTTCATAACCCTTGCCTCTTTCTGGAAAAATCAAAATAGGAGCCCTTGTACGTCTCTCTTTTAGAGTCTCAAATCTCCGGTTGCACAAATCTGACCACTCAAATTTGACTCCTTTCTAAGTGAGTCGAGTCAGTGGAGATGCAATCTTGGAGAAGTCCATGATAAACTTCTGATAATAACCCGCCAATCCCAAGAAGCTACAGATCTCGGTTACATTCTTTGGCACTTTCCATTCTCCCACTGCCGCCACTGTAGCTGGGTCCACAGCTATACCTTCTGCTGATATGACATGCCCAAGAAGTTAACCTTGGGTAGCCAGAATTCACATTTACTGGCTTTAGCATATAACTGGTTCTTCCTCAAAGTGTCCAAAACTATCCTCAGATGCTCAGCATGTTCTTCCTGAGTTTTGGAATAAATTAAGATGTCATCAATAAACACAATAACAAATTGATCCAAGTAAGGACGGAAGATCCTGTTCATTAGATCCATGAACACAGCCGGTGCATTGGTGAGTCCAAACGGCATGACTACAAACTCAAATAATCCATACCGCGTTCTAAAATCTGTCTTTTCTATATCCTTGTAACACCCCGCCCTTTTTCACTATAAATCAGAGTCTATTTTTTTTTAAAATAAATAAACAAGTGATAAGAGCGGGAGTGTCACGATGCGAGTTAAGTCCGGACTTCTAAAATCTGACCCTTAACTGGCCAAACCTATGTGAGCATGGACTAAGTCCATGAGAATGGTTCTCACATAATAAAGTATAATCTTTGCGGAATAACACTTAATCTAACTGCGGATTATAATGGAACCTAAATCTACTCCATTTTATTAGATAACAAAGTACATTGTCATTTTTCCAAAGTTATCTTAAGTTAATCAATCATTCCAACCCATACCAAACCATAGCAAATATTACTAAGTTATTACATGCCAATATCTAACTAGCGAATTACATGTCCAGGTAAATTTAAACAAAATATCCATAAATAAAACTATTCAATTGCCTAAGCTCCTATGCTTGGTTTCCTTCGCGATCCTCGACCTTTCCCTTTCCTGTGTCATCCACTAAGGATAGGAATAGGGCGTTAGATCAACGCGCCCAGTAGGTCTTCCGATTAGGGCTACCATAAGGTTAGTATAAAAACATGCATAGAACATAATAATACATGATCATCAAAATCTTACAAAAACAATGCTATGTATGTATGCAAGTGTAATGAGTCCCACCCATCACAAGTATACATAGCCTCCTCTTGATGGGATTCTCATCATCAAGGTACCCCATAGTGGACTTTCGGACGCCCCGATGGAGTGTGGCCTCCGGATTCTTCTTTATGGGATTCTCATCATGAAGGTCTTCCCACGATTTCCTTACGGACACCCTGACGGAGCATGGCCTCCGGTTACAAAACCATCACCCCATGCCATGCATGAGATGCCAATGAATTTATGCCATTTGTAAATAAATTTTTAACATTCAAATCCACATTGAAACATAATAGTTTAACACATAACTCATAAAAATCAACATAAAACAGTAAGTATAAATTGTGGTTACAAAAAGGTAGGAAACCTACACAATGATCACTTAAATGGTCCGCTCTTCTTAAATCGTCACCCGTTCACGATTTGTGCACCGTTCAAGAAGTCTCGTTACCTTGTTTATATAACAGTAAGTGAAACACATACCCAATTAATTTCCAATTAAGTCTAAGTCCCAAAAACCACCTTGTGAGGTTCGGCCATACACCATGGCCAAACCTCACCCACTTGTATTTGATCTTTCTTTTTATTTAATTAACACCCTAGAACACCTCAAACTACAAACATACTTTGGTAGGGTTCGGCCATACAACATGGCCGAACCTTACCACTTTGGTTTTGACCCCTCTTTCAATTCCTTTGATCATTTCATTCCATATTTACATTCTAGCTTGTATTTACGGTTCTGCCATTGGTTTAACCTTTGCTTGATATGGCTAACCATCAACATCCATAAAAATCCACCTTAGTGGGGTTCGGCCATACAACATGGCCGAACCTCACCATCTTAATTTTTGTTCCTTTAATCCTTCATACATACATCTCCATTTTGATTTTTAACCACTTCAAAATAAACTTAGTCCATCAAATGCCCATTAGTGGGGTTCGACCATACTACATGGCCGAACCTCACCCTATGGATTTTTATCCTTTTTTCCATCATCTATCATGGTTGATTATTTACTTAATACTAAATCCAAAGATAAACATATGAAATTCTTTAATCACCATTTATAATTTCCACCATGTTCTTAACTCCCAATAACCCATAAAATGGTCCATGGGGTTCGGCCATACACATGGCCGAACCCTATGTTTCTCTTGACTCAATCATTCCATCATTTGTATATGGTTTATGCTCAATACTTTAGCCATAATAATAATATGGTTCAGCCATCCAATGGCCGACCCAATGTAATATCCTGAATTCTCAAGTTATAAATATTTACGGAAATTACCTATTTAAATTGGGAGATTTTAGATATGGATTTCAGATGGATAAAGTGATTGGGTCTTTGCCCAATTAAGACCCAACGATTTTGATAAATGGTTTCAAATAAATTTAAATGGGTTGAATTATTTTAGTAATGCAAAATTAAATAGATAAAAGATTGCATGGCCGAATATAAGATTTTATATCACAAAAATCAAGGGGATTATATGCGCATAATATTTTGGATGACATGAGATATTTAAGATTAAGTGGAAAGATTTTAGGATGGTCCTAAAATAGGTCACACGTTGGGTTTAGACAATGATATCTTATTGCCAAACAATAAAATGTTTGTCATTAATTATATGCGCATGATGTGGATGGATTTAAGTTAAGGCAATGGCTAAATTTGGAAAGTGCCTAAATATGGAAACATTGAAGCTAAATTTGGAAAGTGTCTAAAATATGGAGAATGGTTATTAAGTTAGTAAGTTTCTAAGTTTAGAAGTTGGAAATTAAAATGGGAAGTGTAATTAAAGGGAAGGTTTAATAAAATGGAAGAGGCAACAAGAATGGGGTGCATGGCACTTTCTATTCTTGATTTAGGGAAGTTTTTATAAGCGGTAAACAAGTGCACACGGCATGAGATAATTAAAGAAGGGAGCAAGGGCGCATAGCACATTCTAAATAGGGATTAAGGAAAAAGAAAGAAAATAAGAAAGGGAGAAAAATAAGGAAGGTTTGACATATGTTCAGTATTTTGGTTATAAAGTTCCACTCTAATGTCTGATTACTTTTATTCTTTTTGCCTTGGAAAGAAGACTTCAAGGGCTACAACTTTGTAGTTTATCACGTTTCCTGATTCAGAAGTTAACAAGGTCAAAACTGAGCTATAATATGTTATATGTGTAAAAAACGGGGAATTTAAATTTAGAAACTATTTAATTAAGGTAGATGGATTTGGATTGCTAAACTTGGAAAGCATCCAAATATGGAAAGATGGTTTCTAAATTTGGAAACTATCCAAGTATGGAAAAAAAGGTGCTAAATTTAGAAAGCTTCCATTTATGGAGGAGGTTGCTAATCTAAGAAGCTATTCTAATTATAGACCTTGGACTAAAATGGAAGGTGGAGATTATTTATGGAAACCTTCTAAATATGGAAACATGGATGCTAAATTTAGAAAGCATTTGTTTATGGAAACCTTTTTAATTATGGAAACTATCCAAAAATGGAAGGTGGAGTGTAATTATGGAAACTATCTAATAATGGTAAGGTAGAGATTAAATTAGTAACTTACTAATTATGGAACTTAGATTAAATGGAAGGTGATTCTAAAATTGGAAACCTTCTATTTATGGAAGGTTGGCCATGAATGGCAATTTTGTAATTACGGAAGTTGGATGCTAAAGTTGGAAACTTTCTAAGTATGGAATTTATATATTAAATTTAGGAAGTTTCTATTTATGAACTATCTAAGCATGGACCTTGAATGATTATGGATTTGATGGACTTGATATAGAGTATGGGTCATTTATGGACCTAAGATGATGCACCAATTTTTTATGGGTCTTGAATGAGCCTAATATGATTAAAGGAAGGTAAGGTTTTATTTATGGATCTGTGGTTGTGGATTATTGGAGTCTCATGTATAATGTATAAAATTTATGAATCAGTTATGAGTTTATGTTTGGGTGTATTTTAAAGGGATGAAGGGTGAGAACAATGGAATTGCAGCCTTGGATGGCAATATGGTAATTATGTAGACTTATTGGAGCTATGTTTTAAAAGGGTTATTGGGAGTGTTATGGATGTTTAAAATAAATAAATGGATCTATGTGTTGGAACCTAAGCCTAAGTTGTTAGAGGCAATGGTAAGGTTGTAAATACTTGCTAAAATGGGTTATAATAGCCATGGATGGCAATCTTGTAAATATATGAAAAATAAGGAAGGTAAATGGCTATGGATAAGTATAATGGCAATATTGTAATTAAAATGAATAAATTGTTAATTAAAGATTAGACCAATGGCAATTTGGTAATATCGGCTAAAAATGATAAACCATGGGTTCGGCCATGGTGTATGGCCGAACTTCATGGGGATTGGCTTATGGAGTTAAAATATTATAAATCAAGTGGGACTTGATTTTAATTGATTTTATATTATAAGGTAACGGGACCTCACCAGGTGTTTACAATCGTGAGCAGTTACTGGACGAAAGACGCAATGACACGTAGCAGTCTTTGGTAGGATTCCACCTCTTTGAAACCATGGGTTTATGTACATTGTCTTTATCTTATTTTGATGATTTTATATTGCAAAGGATATGTTTCAAATGGTGATTTTATATGCTATGTTTATTTGATAAAATAACATGTGTTTCAAATATGAGCTTTTAAATGCTATGATTTTGTATAATTGCATAGCATGTGGACATTTGCATCTCATGCATGGCATGGGAGGGATGAATGGTAACCGGGGACCCACACTCCGTCGGGGAGTCCGTAAAGCACTAGTGGGGGATACCTTGATGAGGAGAATTCCATCAAGATGATACTGTGTAGCCGGAGATCCACCACTCCGTCGGGGCGTCTGTAAAAGAATCGTGGGGGATACCTTGATGAGGAGCTTTCCATCAAGAGTATATTATGTGTGAAAATGTAGCCGGAGGATCCACACTCCGTCGGGGCATGCAAAAGACCTATGTGGAGGGGTACATTTTATGTACATGTGATGGGTGGGACTCATTGCATATGATAGCATGGCATGGCATTAAATCGGCATGATTATGACTTTTATCATCATGCAAGGTTTTGGTTTTTATCGGTATGATTGGATCTCTATTATCATACACTGTTTTGGATACGATGCTTTATAAGTATGGCATGATTTATTATAACTGATTTGATATATTTATTATATCTGGATTTTTGGTACTAACCCATGTGTTAACCCTAACTGGACTACCTACTAGGCGCGTTATACAAACGCCCTACTTCTACCCTAGTTCATGATACAGGAAATGAAGGGAACGATGAGCGCAAAACGGGTCAAGCATAGGAGCTTGGACGCTTTTAGTTTTATATTTTGTTTAAGATACTCAAGGATTTGTATTTGAGTATCTAGGATTCGGATTGTAATAACTTAGATGAATTTGCTATGGTTGGATACTGAATAATTATGATATGATAATGATGATTTAAGACTTGACGTACTTTGCTATCTGAATGGAATATAACTTGGTTCTAATGATTCCGCATTTTGATGTTATGATTCCGCAGGTCATGATTTTATTCTGCAGGTTGATATTGCTATGTGTGAACCGTTTTATTGGATTGAGTCCATACACACATAGGGTTGGCCAGTTAAGGGTCAGACTTTGGAAGATTGGACTTAGCTCGCGTCGTGATGTCCCGCGCTCTATCACTCTACTCTGTTATAAAAAAAAATATACTCTGAATTTACGGGAAAAAATGAGTGGAAAAGGGCAGGGCGTTACAGTTTGTATCAGAGCGAACCCAAAACATTGAATCTTTCGGGGAAATTAAGCCGGTCTCATGCATTAATTTACTTCGTTAAACTCAGACGGATGATAGCAAAGGAAGTACAGTCAAAATAATCGGAATTATCCAACATAGTAAAATAGGATATATTCCCCGGAAACAAAGAAAAATCAAAGAGTGCTTATTTGGAAATTTTTCCCAAGAACAAGAAACTCAAGATGATTATTTGGCAATTTTCCCCAAACAAGCGACATTATGTGATACATAGAAAATTTCCCCAAACAAAGATTTAGTTTGATTTGAACTGATATTGGCATTGACATACTTCGGTTGTTGTGATACAGATATGTCAGGCAACACAGAGTATACAGAGTTGTGGGACAGAGGGACACCTAGCTGTCTGATAGATCTGGTTTCTTCCGATGATTCCAGCATACCAAACTTCAACAATGAAGTTGAAATCAGTCAGGATATGGAACTAGAATCGCCTGAGTACAATGTTAGGGTTGATTCAGCCTTTGTACCCGAAGAGGACGAAGAAGATGTTCCAACCTTAAAGGAGTCAGTAGGGGAGATAACGCCTGGGTATATGTGCGAAGTATGCAATCAGGAGGGGCACAACTATATTTATTGCCCCCACCCTGTTGAGGTTATTTGCCCTATTTGTGGACTTCAAGGGCACGGGAAGGAGAGGACTAACTATCCATATATTGGGGGACCAGGACTAATACCCTGTCTGACTTGTGGAGTGTTGGGGCACACGTCGACGACATGCCCTGACAACTTCTTCATTTTTTATGATGATGCAGGGTCTTCTACGGAAGATTAGGCTAAGAAAGGGTAAGGAAATGTCGGGGAAAAGGGAAAGATTTTGCAAGGGTTGTGGATACGTTTTGGAGGGTTTGTTCTAACCTTACCAACCCTTATAACCTGATGAAAGTTCGATTAATTTTCAATAAAATATGCAAATTTAAGAGTTTATGAGAATTTTGGCACTAAGAAGTGTGTGACGAGGTCACTTGAGTTTATTAAGTTGTGGCATGAGTGCATAGCTCACGTGATAGTGAGGAAATAAGTGTATAGATTCTATGAGTATGGCTTAGAGTAGCAATGAGACTGTGGGAGCCTCGATATCAAATACGGAGACTAGGTCCCATAGGGTACTGTTGAGGAGTGGGTTCCTCGCAGGCTACGCACTGGAGGGCTCTCTCACGGCTATTTTGCACACTTGACATGCATGGATGCGCAGAGCTAGGTACTATTTTACCCCATGGGGGTGGTACTAGTTTCGTCAGACGTGGTCCGACTGCCTTAGAGCTTGACTGAATCACCTTTGGGGTGAAGGGATGCAGGGTGGAGTAGACCGAATCACGTTGGACGTGGGTCTTCCGCTTAATAAGTCATGGGCTTTAAGTCTTGCTAAGGGGTCGGGGTATGTTTATGTTTTTATGTTGTTTCTATAGGCACGTAGTGAGGTTTTCGAATGTTGTTCCTACAGGATAGAATATCTCAGGGTAGATTATGTGCCCTGGATTAATTATGCCATGAATGGATTATACCCAAAAGGGGGTTATATTCATGGATACGTATAACCATGGATGAGGGTTTCAATGGTGGTTTGGATTATAAGGTAACAGGATCTCGTAAGCGGTGCACGATCGGTGATCGAATCTTGGACGGGAATGCAAGGACTTGTGAACGGTCTTTGGTAGGATTCCACCTCTTTGAAACCATGGATTATGTACTTTGTTCTTATCTTATTTTGATAAAAATGTGTTTCAAAGGATATGCTTTATTATGGATTTTAAATGCTATGTTCATGTTGCAAATAGCATGTATTGATATATTTCAAAGGTTGATTTTATATGCTTTGTTTATATGAGGAAAGAGCATGTGTTTTGAAGTATGATTTTTAAATGTTATGGTTATGTTATAAAATAACATGTGTTTCATTGGCATCTCATGCATGGCATGGGGTGGAGGATTTATAACAGGAGGGGTCACACTCCGTTGGGGCGTCCGAAGAACCTATGTGCAATACCTTGATGTGATTTCCATCAAGAAGATTCTGAAGGGTCCACACTCCGCTGGGTCGTCCGGAAGACCTATGTGGTGGGCACTTTATGTACATGTGATGGGTGGGACTCATTGCATAACTGTCATCATTGCATGGCATGGATTTTACCTAGTTTTATATATTATGTTATAATACATGTTTTGTACTAACCATGTGTTAGCCGTAACTGGAATACCTACTGGGCGCGTTGTTCTAACGCCCTACTTCTACCCTAGTTGATGATACAGGTAATCAGGGGAACAATGACCCTAAGACGGACCAGGCATAGAGCTCGGAAGATCTAGATTATATGTTTTGAATAAAATTACTCATGAACTTGTATTTAAGTATTTGGATCTCGGAATGTAATAACTTAGATAGTTGAATGTTTTGGTTTGAAGATTATGACGTACTTTGCTATCTGAATGGATTAGAACTTGGTTCTAATATGATTCCGCAGTTGTATGATTTTTTCCGCAAGTCGGTATTGCTATGTGTGAACCATTTTATTGGACTGAGTCCATACACACATAGGGTTGGCCAGTTAAGGGTCGGACTTTGGAAGTTCGGACTTAGCTCGCGTCGTGACGTCCCGTGCTCTATCACTCTACTCTGTTATAGAAAAAAAAAATATACAATAAATTTACGGGAAGAAGCAAGTGAAAAAGGGCGGGGTGTTACATGGACTTAGGGTTTATATTGCAAAATTCGAATATGGACCTTGAAGCAAATAGATTTGAACTTCGATTTTTTGGACTTTTTGGACTTTGACCGGAGCACATGGACTTGGACTTCTCATTGGCCTGACTCACTTTGTGATATGAGCATGGGCTTGCTTGAGCTTGGCCCAATATCTAACATTTGGAGCATAACTTGGCCCATTTGAAGTGGATTTCTGGCCCATGGATTTGAAATTCAGACTTTGGATCTTGAATTGCAGCTTATTTCTTCTAGAATTAAATAATTAATCCACCACTTAAAATCTAAAAATATTGATTTATTCTAGACTCTCATACTTGGATCCAAATTAATCAATTTACACTAAAAATCCTAAAAGTGGTCAAAAATTAATTATTAAAATTCTAGGTCTTCCAATTTAAGCACAAAACTTGCAATTTTCCAATGAATTTGATTAATTTCATATATTTTCCAAATTTATCTACAAAACTAACAAAAAAAATTAAATATATGTGATATATACAAAATTGAAAGCTAACTAGTCTAAATAACAGGGGTAAAAATGTCATTTTTCATGTCTCAACAAATACTCCAAATTTAGATTTTGCTTGTCCTCGAGGAAAACTATCTATAAACTCTAAAAATAAAAATAAAAATGCTAATCTAATCCTAATATAAACCTAATGTGAACTAAACTACACCACTTTCATTAGTCCTCTCGATTGCAGTTAGCGTATACAACAAGCCTTTAAACCCCAAGGTTACCCTAGTGGATGAGTTATAGTCTTGTGAGGGCTTGTAGTGATGATACCGACAAACATCAAATTTGTCTAGTCTTAGTTTCAGTTTCAGCAAAAACATGTATATAAAAGTCTAGACATCATACGATTCTAAAATGCTTTTAAGAAAACTTATACTCGAAGTGTAGTGTGAGCTTATCCAATATTAAGATAGTTTTTTTTTTTCTAAATAGACACAAGTTTTGTAACCACCAGTGGAAAATGTGCTTTGACTTTAAATCACACCAGATATATCTCTCAGAATGTTTAACGCTCAGAGGTTTGCGCTTATTTTCTCTCAAAGGTATATGTGAGCGAAGTTTACGTATTCAAATCAAAATTTCTCACATATGTATTTAGAAAGCATGGCACAGATCAAAGATAATAAATAGATCTCATGAATGGATGCCATTTCCCCAAGAACGCTGGGTAAACACTATCATTTTGCTTCCTCTATTCTCCATATGAAACACCATATTTAGACTTAAAATCAATAGGACCTACTAAAAGACGAAACATGGCTTAGGATCGGGTCAAATCAATGAAATATAATAAGACTCAAAAAATTAAATATTTGAATCAGAAAAGTTAGAGGTCTTCATCATGTAGACGGGATACTTTTTCTCTATTTTTTTTTAGCACTTTTCAAAATATTCCATTTTTTCCTTTTCTTTCTTTTACTTTCATATATTTCTTTTGATGTATGGATGTTCCCTTTTCTCTTTTTTTCTTCACTTTTTTTCAGTGCCATGTTTTAAAGTACCATCCTAATGTTTTTTTTTTTTTTCATCTCTAACCTTTTCTGATCTCTTAAAATAGGCCACAGATATTTTAATGAGGCTCAAACTTCACAACCGGAGTTCCGTACGGTAAACATGACTAAAGAATAAAACATGCTAATTTTTCAATAAGGCTCAACTTGAGAACTATCACGATTAAAGGACCAAAATAGGTAGGCTTTAAGGCTCAAACGATCTTAAAATGGCCTATATCATATCCTAAGCTTCATAAATGAATTTCCTTGTTTCAAATAAATTTTGAAAAATTTCAAGTGTACGAACTGAAATATGGTGGTGTTCTTAGTAATATGACCAAAATTGTAGAATAATGAGATCAACAGCGAGTTCATGAGCTTAAAAAAAATTAAATTTATGTATAACCCTCAGAAAAAATTTAAAGGCACTAAAACTCACTAGATATAAGTCTCCACTAATATTCCTCTCGTGATCATTAGTCTCTGTAACGCCCCGCCTTTTTTCACTCGCTTGTTCCCGTAAATTCAGTGTATATTTTTTTTTTATAACAGAGTAGAGTGATAAAGCGCGGGACGTCATGACGCGAGCTAAGTCCGAACTTCCAAAGTCCGACCCTTAACTGGCCAACCCTATGTGTGTATGGACTCAGTCCAATAAAATGGTTCACACATAGCCATACCGACTTGCGGAATAAAATCATACAACTGCGGAATCATAATCATCAATATACGGAATTATATTAGAACCACGTTCTAATCCATTCAGATAGCAAAGTACGTCATAATCATCAAACCAAAACATTCAACCATCTAAGTTATTACATTCCGAAAGTAATTTATTTCAAAAACATATAAACTAGATCTTCCAAGCTCCTATGTCTGGTCCGTCTTGTGTGGACCCTCCGAAAATCTTCTTGATGGAAATCACATCAAGGTGTTGCACATAGGTTTTTTGAACGCCTCGACGGAGTGTGACCCCTCCGGTTGTAAATCCTTCACCCCATACCATGCATGAGATGCCAATGAAACACATGCCATTTTATAACATAACATAGCATTGAAAATCATCATTTGAGAACACATCCAACACATGCTCTTTATATAAATAAACTTAGCATGTAAAATCATCCTTTGAAACATAATTTTCCCATGCTATTTTAAACAATTAAACATAGCATTCGATATTCAATATAATAAAACATATTCTTGGAAACATATTTTCATCAAACATAATATAAAAACAAGGTACATAAGCCATGGTTTCAAAGAGGTGGAATCCTACCTAAGACCGTTCACAAGTCCTTGCGTTTCCGTCCAAGATTCGATCACCGATCGCGCACCGCTTGCGAGATCCCGTTACCTTATAATATAATGATAAATCAACACCAAGTCTCACCTAATTTCAAGGTTCTAAGTCCATAAACAAAACCCCATGGGTTCGGCCATACACCATGGCCGAACCCATGGTTTACCATTTTTTATACATATTTTCAAGAATGCCACAGTTGATAATCCTAGTCCCTTTTTCTTTGCTTAGGTTCCAAGTCATCCATTCATGCTTCCAAAGTACATAATCCCATAAAATAATTCATGGGGAACGGCCATACACCATGGCCGAACCCAATGTCCAATATTATCTCATATTTACCAAAATGCCATTGACTTCCTCTTCCCTTCAAATCTTTCATAATTAGACCTTAAAAATTTCTCTAATCAAATAAGTTCATCAATCACACCTCATGGGGTTCGGCCATACATCATGGCCGAACCTATGGTTCTCCTACTTTGGTATTTTAATTACATTTTTGCCATTACTTTCTCCATCAATTCATATCATACATTGTACCCTTTATTTTATTTAAAACTAACATAACCTAACTCATAATGTAGGTTCATAATCTGATTCATAAATCAGCCCTTAAACCATAATTTAAAGACACCTTTAATCCCTTTATTTAGAACATGGGGTTCGGCCATACACCATTGCTGAACCTATGGTGTATAATTTCCAATTTATGTCCACCTTTCTATAATTGGAAGGTCTCCAAATTTAGATTTCACCTTCCAAGAATAGAACTTCCCTTTATTAATCTCTCCTATTATCATTAGAAGGTTTTCCTATTTAACTTACCAAAAATATAAACCTCCTTCCATAAATGGAAAGTTTTCTAAAAATAACTCTACCTTCCATTTTTAACCTAAGGTCCACATTTAGAAGGTTTCTTAATTAAACAACAACCCTTGTATGATTGAATATCTTATTCCAAAATTCACAAGGTTTCCAAAAACTAATCCTAGTGGGGTTCGGCCATGCACTATGGCCGAACCTCACCCTTTTAGATCTAGGTCCATCTTTTACATTTTCTTTCCAATTTTAACCCATGGGTTTCGGCCAAACACCATGGCCGAACCCTATGGTTCATGATCTTGGCCCTTGGTTTAGATCTAATCCAAAATTAATCATCAATCCATATAATGTTTGGTGGGGTTCGGCCATACACTATGGTTGAACCTCACCCTTTTCTTTTTATTATTTTAGATCCAATAACTTAACCATAAAAACATCATGGTTCGGCCATGCCATGGCCGACCCATATCCCTATCCAATTCTACCTTTAAAATTATCCAAATCTTCCATGGATTTCCGTCATTCAAATTTGTAAATCTAAACCATAAATCCCCATGGTTTTTATCATGAAATCACCATGTCTTTCCATGTTCCAAAATTTAAGAACATAAACCCAATTCATAAATCAAATCTTTCCATGGTTTTCATTCTTAAAATCAATAATTAAATAAAATCTTTCCATGGGGTTCGGCCATGCACGATGGCCGAACCCTATGGTTCTTTCTTCGTTTTTAAAACCATTTACCCATCTCTAATTTTCTCTTCATGGGGTTCGGCCAACCACCATGGCCGAACCCTATGGTTCTTTTGATTTCATAAATAAAATTATAACATTAATACTTAGATACTAACCTTTTCCTTTCTCTTCTAATCTTTCTCTTCCTTTCTCTTTGATTTTCTCCAAACAAGAACTCCTTCTAGTTGCTGCCCTTTCTTCTCTTACTTTTGACGTGGAAGAGAATGATGAATTGAGAGAGGGAGAGAGAGGAATAAACTCAACAATAAAAGATGTCCAAAACCGTGTATCCCTCTTGATCTCTCCTTTTATAGCCTTTTTAATCCAATATTAGAATGTTCTTAAGATAAGCAACCCTTAGCCGTGCGCCCCTTGGGTTTCCCCTTTTTTTTCTACACATATACTATATTGTATCTCAGTTTCGACCTTGTTAACTTCCGAATAAGAAAACATGGTAAACTACAAAGTTGTAGCCCTTGAAGTTTTCTTTCCAACACAAAAAGCATCAAAGCAATCGGATATCAGACTGAAAAGTTATAACCAAAACACTGGACATATGTCAAACCTTCCTTATTTAACCATGGCCGACTTTCCCTCTTTAATTAGCCATATCCGACTTTCCCTTACCTTATTAAGACTTCCTTTAATTCTTATTAGCAAGTACTATGTGCATAACCCTAATCATAATCCAAATAATCTTTTAATTTAATTCATAGATATTTCATCCCTTTTTAAATATCTAGCATATCATTGTGGATTTAAAAATCCCACATATCTCTCATGTGCATAATATGTAAATCACTATCTAAAATTCTGGCAAGATAAACTTTATTTGATTTTTTTAACATCTACTTGGATATTTCAAATCCACTACTTGGCCATAATATCCTTTATTCAAAATTGGGTATGATTCACCACTAATTTAATCCTACCCATTTAAATTTTAGTAAAACCAATTCCAACATTGGTTGGGTCCTAATTGGGTCATGGCCCAATTCCTTATCCATGTAAGATTTAATTCCAAAATTCATAATCAAAATTAAATAAATAATAAACTGAAAACCCGAGGTGTTACAGTCTCATGAATATTTTTCTTTTTCCAACTAATATTAACATAGATTGTAAAAATTCTTCCAAGTATAAATTCTATAAAATGTTTCCTGAAAAAGTATGATATAAATTTTTTTATTTAGCCATCAATGCTAAAAATTTAACTTTGACTTTTTTTCTTCACGCAAGGGGTAGTCTCAGTCTTCACTTACTCTTCCCTTGATAAATTGTTTTTTTTAGACATAAAAACACAAAACACTTCTTTTTTGGCAAAGGTAGTCTCAGTTTTTATTTGTAAACTTACTATTCCTTTGATTTTTCGGACATACAAAACTTTTATTGGACTCAACAAGTGTAACCCCTTTATACCCCAAAACTTAAATCGGACATTGTCCTCAATGTTACTTAATCTACAGTTATCAGGTGGTAATTAGAATTTGTTTTGGAACAGTCGTAATTTTTGGTTAGGACATATTTAAGAGGGTTCACTAAAAACAAACCTGAAAAAAAAATCCTAAACTAGACTGACTCAATAAAACTCTTACGCTAGGCTGACTCTAAAATTTTTAGGCCGACTCTAAACCAACTAAAAAATCCTAGAATGACTAACTCTAAAACAAACCTATAACAAAAGCATATTCAATTATTTTTTAACACTATGTACAACCTAGACCTTCTTGAGGGAGTTTCATTCTATTTGGCAATTAGTGATGAGTAATGTGCTCAACGGAGTACATAACGTCATGAGCGTAGTATCTCTTTTCTACCACATTCTCACCCACTGGTATGATGAATGCCCACGGATCATTAATGTCAAAAGGGATAAGTTCCTGCGTAGGTTCTTCCTTAATGCTGGGCTTTTCCTCAATGTGTGGCTCTTCCTTAAGTTCTTCCTTAATGTTAGCTCTTCCTTAGTCTTCACATTAACTGGATTTTTTGTTTAACTCTCCTGACCACATGAGTAACCATTGGGATTCAATGCAGGTTCTATCGTTGAAAGTGGCATTACCAAAAAGACCCTACCGTTGTCCATAGTGGATTGATGACTAACAAGTTGTTCACCAATTTGGGGCTCAATTCTAACCAATCGCATCTCCAAATACTCATTTTCACTCAAGACCAAACAAGACCATACAAGACTCAAACAATAAATGACCTAATTCTAAAAATAATCCTTAGACTCTAGACGACTTCTAATATTTTCTCCAAAAATTTTAAATCTCCAATAGAAGTTTAAGCTCAATCACGGCCAGATAAGTTCCTAGGTAAATGGGGGAGCACAGACGGTATCTCGTCCCAACTTATCCTTAGACGTGCTCGACCTCACGTCTTTATCACAGAACTATCCTTAGACACCGTTATTGAAGTAAAACTAAGATTGGTTATCTAAAATTAACTGAATTAAATCTTGTCCTAATTAGCATGAAGAAACCAACAAACTAACTAATGGATTCTAAATTGATTTTAGTTTGAATGCATGAACCTTTTTTATTTACTAATCTTTTTTTTCTATTTTTGTGAATGCAATCCTAATTCTAATAATGCAGAACTCAAGCGAATATGTAAACAATTAAGAAAACAGCCTAACTAATGCATGAAACTAACAACTTAAATGCATGAACAAATTAAATATGCAATTTTTTTAAAATGAAAAATAAATGAGAGCACCCTAAAGTAAAAATCTATATGCATGAATGAGAAGGATAAAATTAAAAGAAAGTAGTTAGGCACTTTACCTTAGCTTATGCGTGTATTTTCCAACAATTTTAACTAGCGATTTTTAAAATTCCTGAAAAATGAAACACATGAACCTAGGTGAATATTCTCACTCAATAATTCATGAGCTAACTAAAAGCAAAGTCCTAAAAGAGAGATTAAATTAATTGAATTCTAATTATGACTCCTAAACTAGTGTGAGATCATAAATAAACTTTTAGATTAAATGCCATTACAAAATAAAAATTATTTGGAAACTTTCTTAATTTCATTGATGATCTAATATTAAAAACTTTCTAAATATAGAGATTTTCCAAAATTAGACGTCTCCAAAATTGGGCAATATTCTAAAAATAGAATGCTTTCAAAAATAGATAATTTTAAAACTTTCCATAGACAGAAGTTCTAAAACTTACCAAAATTAGATTTATTTTCCAAAGTTAGAATATCAATAGAATAAAGTATATTTATAAGATGAGAAAAGGGCTAAAATAAAGTATATTTATCAGATTTCCAAAAATAGAAATGTCTACGAAAATAGAAACTTTTAAATTCAACGAGTGCCTAAGTATAACAAAACTTCCATGTTTAGACAAATTTATAGATCTATTCCTATTTTAAGGAAAATTTAAATTTTAGATAACCTTCCAAAATTAGAGCTTCTTCAAATAGAACTTTCCAATTTTAAAAAGTTACCTAAATTAGAAGATTCCAACAAATAGAAATATTTTCACGTTCCCCAGCAACGGCTCCAAGAACATGGTGTGGATTTCAAATCTTATATTTATTACTCATTACTCACAAGCGCACGAACCATGTATAGTATAGTGTTAAGAGTAGGAGGGCGATCCCACAAGGAACAAGTTATACGAAAGAAAACAAAATATATGAAATTGGAATTTTGTGGGTTGTAAAGAAATATAGATCTTTAAATTAATCCCATCATAGAAATCAAATTCTATCCTTATGATTATATTTTAAATTAATCGTCTTCTAGTTTTAAATAAATAGATCCATGATGTAAACATCAATTAATTCAAAAAAATAACCAATTATTTCAATTTTAAAATCTGATTAAAATAATTGCAATAGCTTTAATACTGAGTTTATAAACAATCTCACATCCCAATTTAAAAAGCAAAAATCAAAGATACAATTTATTTAAATCTCACATCAATTAATACATCTTGAGAAGTTGGGTGGAATATAAAAAATAAATACAAAAATATACCACAAAATAAAGAATGACAATCGATTGAACAACAAAAATAAATCGAGAAAAAAAACAACAAACAACATAACAAAATAAAATAAGCAAATGAAATAAATTGACAATTAAAATAAATGAAATAACAAGGCAAGACATAATTTAAAGGTGGTAATGGAATAGATCATTCATAGCCCGAAAGCATGGAAACAAATAAAAAATCTAGTTCTGAAATTCGCGTAAAAATTTAAATCTCAATTCATGCTTTTCATTAAAATTAAATTTCAAAAGCATTAATTTAAAAAACCGAAACTTTAAATAAACAAAGATTACAAACTTAAAATTAAATGAAAACAATCATAAAAGAAATTAAAAAATTGTGATGTTTCAGGGTTCTAAGAGCTTATCTTTAATTTATTTAATGAATGAATTCAAGTACAAAGCATTGGAAAAATTACATCAAAGAGAATAAAAATTAAATTACAATATGAGAGGTTCTCTTGTAAAATTCGTATATTCTCCAATCTTCAGTCCCTTTTGGTTCCTGATCAAATTCGAGTTTGGCAATGATGTACTGTTCTATTTATAGGCTCGGGTTTGGAATGAAGGGTGGAGATTTAAGCTAATTTTAAGTGATGAATGGAGGGCTTGGATTAAATCTAAGTAATAATGAATGGATGAGATTTTAAGATGAAAGAGACTAGGGCTACAAGGGTATACACGAATTTAGTGACTTGGGGATCAAGTTGGCTTGGGACTTAAGCAAGGAAGGAGAAAAAATAGGAATTGGATATGGCTTGGGCGAATTTGACACATAGGATTAGGGTTTTATGAATGCAATGCAATGTATGGATGGTTGGGATCTAAACTTAAAATGAATGGATGGTTGGATGTGCATGAATGACATGGAGGGTCGACTTAGTGTGAAGTTCGCATGGGATCTACTGAGATATGGGAAAATCATGAGGTGTGAATTAATTGGTGATGAGGTGTTGGTGATGTGCAAAATTCGAATGGATAGGTGGAGGTGGAATGGGTTCCAAGTTAATATAGATCTATGGTTTTATGAATGGTTGGCTATGATTAAATGGGTTAAGATCTAATGGCTTACTAATGGATGGATGAGATGAATTTAATAACTGATTTGATAATGCATGAAGTGTCAAGATTCTATAGTTATCTTAAATGGATGATGGAATGGATGGTCAAGGTCGAAGATGATGATTGTATGGACTGGATTTGGAAAGGTGGCTCTAGGGTTTACCTAATTCTATCAATGCAATGGAGGGTTTGGATTAAAGGATGGCTAATGGATGGTGTGGATGATAGGTGCATGGACATGGAATTCGGCGTGTGGACTTAGGGTTTATGTAGCAAAATTCGAATATGGGCTTTGGAGCAATTGGATTTCAACTTCGACTTTTTGTACTTTGACTAGAGCACATGGTCTTGGGCTTGGGTCTGTTGGAGTTGGATTTCTCATTGGTCTGGTTCACTTTGTGATATGCGTATGGGCTTGCTTGTAGTTGGCCTATTATCTCACATTTGGAGCACAGTTTGGCCCATTTGAAGTGGATTTTTGGCCCATGGATTTGAAATTCAAACTTTGGCTCTTGAATTGCAGCTTATTTCTTCCAGAATTGAATAATTAGTCCACCACTTAAAATCTAAAAATATTGATTTAATCTAGACTCTAATACTTGGATTCAGATTAATCAATTTATATTAAAAATCCTAAAGTGGTCAGAAATTAATTATAAAAATTCTAGGTCTTCCAATTTAAGCACAAAACATGCAATTTTCCATTGAATTTGATTGATTTCATGTATTTTCCAATTTTATCTTCAAAATTAACAAACAACATTAAATATTTGTGGTATATGCAAAATTGAAGCGTAACTTGTCCAAATAATAGGGGTAAAAATGCCATTTTCTATGTCTTAACAAATACCCCGAAACATAGATTTTGCTACTCCTCGAGCAAAACTACCTAAAAACTCTAAAAATAAAAATAAAAATAAAAATCATAATCTAATCCTAATCTACTCTTAATCTAAACTAAACTACACCACTTTCGCTGGCTCTCTCAATTGCATTTAACGTATGCAACAAGCCTTTAAACCCATAGGTTACCCCTGGTGGACGAGTTATAGTCTCGTGAGGGCTTGCAGTGATGATACGTACAAACATCAATTTTATCTATTCTTAGTTTCTGTTTCAGCAAAAACATGTACATAAAAATCTAGACGTCATAAGATTCCAAAATTATTTTTACAAAACTTAAACCCATAGTGTAATGTGTGCTTATCCAATATTAAGATACTTTTCTTTTTCCAAATAGACACAAGTTTTCTAACCACCAGCAGAAAATGCACTTTGACTTCAAACCTCACCAAATATATCTCTCAAAAGACTAACGCTCAGAGATTTGGGTTTATTTTCTCTCAAAGGTATATGTGAGCGGAGTTTATGTATTCAAACCAAAATTTCTCACATATGTATTTAGAAAAGACAGCACAGGTCAAAGAAAATAAATAGATATCATGAATGGATACCATTTTCGAGAGAACATTGAGTCAAACAATATTATTTTCCTTCCTATATTCTCCACATAAAATACTATATTTAGACTTAAGATCAATAGGACTTCCTAATAGTACGAAACGTGGCTTAGGATCGAGTCAATTCAAAGAAGGATAATAAGATGCTAAAAATTAAATACTTTGAATAAGAAAAGTTAGATGTCTTCATAATGTAGACGAGATATCTTTTTCCTCTTTTTTTTTTCTTTTAGTACTTTTCAAAATATTTCTTTTTTTCTTTCAGTACTTTTCAAAATATTTCTTTTTTTCTTTCAGTACTTTTCAAAATATTTCTTTTTTTCTTTTACTTTCTTCTTCTTTCACATCCTTCTTTTGATGTCTCGATGTTCTCTTTCTTTTCTTCTCTTTTTTTTTCAGTGCCAGTTTTTTAGAGTACCGTCCCAATTTTTTTTTTTTCATCTTTTACCTTTTCTGAGCTCTTAGAATAGGTCACTGATATTTCAAGCTCAGACTTCTTAACCAGAGTTTGGTACGGTAAACGTGGCTAAAGAATATAATAGTCTGATTTTTCAATAAGGCTCAACTTGAAAACTATCACGATTAAATGACCAAAATAGGTAGGCTTGAATGCTAAAACGATCTAAAAATGGGCAATATCATATCCTAAGCTTCATAAAGTAATTTCCTTCCTTCAAATAAATTTCGAAAAACTTCAAAGTGTACTAACGTAAATTTGATGGCGTTACTAAGTATTATGACCAAAATTGAAGAATAATGAGATCAACAACGCCTTGATGCACTTGGAAAAAAATGAATTTACATATAACACTCAGAAAAAATTGAAAGGCACTAAATCTCCACTAATATTCCTCTGGTGATCACTAGTCTCATGAATATTTTTCTTTTTTCAACTAATATTAACATGGATGTGTAAAAATTGTTCCAAGTATATATGTTATAAAATGTTTCTCGAAAACGTACGATATAAATTTTTTTATTTACATATTAATGCTAAAATTTTAACGTTGAATTTTTTTTTTTACACAAGGTGTAGTCTCAATCTTCACTTACTCTTCCCTTGATAAATTTTTTTTTAGACTTAAAAATGCAAAACACTTTTTTTTTTTGGCAAGGGTAGCCTCAGTTTTTGTTTGTAAACTTACTCTTCCTTTGATTTTTCGGACAAACAAAACTTTTATTGGACTCAACAAGTTTAACCCCTTTATACCCCAAAACTTAAATCGGACATTGTCCTCATTCTTCACTTATTCTTCCCTTCTAATTTTTTTGTTAGACCAAAAAACACAAAACTTTTTTATTTGGCAAGGGTAGTCTTAGTTTTTGTTTGCAAACTTACTCTTCCTTTGAATTTTCGGACACAAAACTTTCATTGGACTAAACAAGTGTAACCCGTTAATATCCCCAAACTTAAATCGGACATTGTCCTCAATGTTCCTTAATCTACAGTGATTAGGTGCAAATCAGAAAAAAAAAAAATGGAACAGTGATAATTTTGGGTTAAGAGTACCTAAGAGGGTTCACTAAAAACATACCTGAAACAAAAATCCTAAACTAGACTGACTCAATAAAATTCCTATGCTAGACTGACTCTAAAATTTTTACACTGACTCGTAACCAACTCAAAAATCCTAGACTGACTGACTCTAAAAGAAACCTACAACAGACGCATATTCAATTATTTTTTAACACAATGTACAACTTAGACCTTCTTGAGTGAGTTTCATTTTGTTTGGCAGTTTGTGACGAGTAATGTGTTCAAAGGAGTACATAACTGATGAACACTGTAAAATTATCATTTTACCCTTTAATATTAGATTAGTTAATTTTTATTTTGTAAATATTAGATATGTTTAATGTTGTTTTTGAGTTTTGCAATATATTTTGGAAAGTATAAGAAATTGGAATAAAAATTGAAGAAAATTGCAAAAAGTGAACCACAATGTCAAATTTGGAAAGTTTGTAATTTTACCACTTAAATTTAGGATTTATTGTAAATTATTGTAATTCAATTCCATTATGAGAAATTGAGTTATGATAATCACTTTTCTAGATTTTAATTGGCAAGGTGGTAACATTTACAAATGCATTAGTGGGCCCACTAATCATCAGTTCAAAGCATGCAATTAGAAGTCCAGGAGACAAAATCTATCAACAACCAAGCCAGATTAAAAGCCCAAGTCCAAGTCAATCTCAAGCCCAATGTATTCGAATTTTGCGAATGGTGATGTGGCGGATAGAATTTGAATGGATTGTGAGATTGTCACGAGAGAGATTTTCTCCAAAAATTCCAATACAAAAATCGTGTGAGCCAAATTGGATTTGTAATTTTTGTATAAGCACAATGAAAATCAATGGAGATAGATTGGAAATTTGACAAGATAAGGACTCCAAGAAGGCAAGTTCAGTCAGAGAAGAAATCCCTAAGCTTATGGAGAAAAATTCTCCATAATTCGTCCAAAGCAAATCTCCACTTTAAAGCAATCGTATGAAGGCAAGATAAAAAAAAATGCGTGAAAATAGTATGAGACTATTGGGATGAGTCAGCAAAGCATGATCCAAAATCCATTGGGATCTTGTTTCCTCCAAATTCATAGAGGACCCACCCTATTGAGAAATTTGAATTTGAGCAAGGAACAAAGGTATGCTGATGGCTGGAGTCTGAGAAGACTGAAAGAGAAAAGAAATATTCGACTTTTGTCTATGAGTTCTAGTACTTTTATTTTTATTTCATGTCTTTGATGCAAAAACTCTACAGCATTGTAATTTTTAATTTCCAATTTATTTGAATGGAATTCATGGTAACTGTCTTTAGATTTATGGTTTTCCAAATGTTAAATATTTTATGGTTATTGTTTTTATGTTATTTTAATTCTTTTTAAGATGTTATGAAATAAATTATTTTAAGAGTTTTCAAGGAAAGTAGAAACCCCGTTTAGGATCGGTGGAACTTAACCTTTTTAGATCTAAGGCTCTTTTCGAAGAGTAATTTATTTTTAGAATCGAAAAAGAGAGTAGAAATTCTGCCCAACCCTAAGGCTTAAATTGAAAATTTATGACTTAATGGACATCATGATTTTCTTAATTTGAATTTTAATAAATAGAGAACATGAATTTTTATTTAATAATTCTAGAAGATTTCACAGTCTAGGTCATGGTTTTATCTTTAAATGGGATAATATGCCACCCTAATCACTTGTCTCAATTCCACTGTACATTATGTGAATACTTTATTTTAATTGTCATTCTTTTCTTTTATTCATTAAATTCTGTTCTTTTGTTTCATTTATTCAATTCTCTCAAATTCTTTTCAACTAGGTTGAGATTGATTTGATTGCATTTTAATTTTGTTTTCTTAAACTGGTTTGAGATTATTTACAAATTCTTAAATTGGTTTGAGATTATATAGAATAATGGTGTCTAAGGATTTATTGGTTAGATTTTAGATTTAGATGATGATCCTCTAATTTTTAGATTAGTTTCTTAAAACTGAAATGCAACTAATTTAAAGTCATATTTGTAAAAAATAGAACTTGATTTCCATATTTAGGTTATTTCTAAATATCTATATTTTTTTTAATCACAATGTTTCACTTTAATAATTTTGTTTTTGCATATATTTTGTCATTTCCTTGTGGGATCGACCTCCCACTCTTAACACTATACTATTAAATGGTTCATGCACTTACGAGTTATAAATTTAAAATTTTTACAACAATAACATCATGAGCATAGTATCGCTTTTCCACCACATTCTCACCCACTGGTATGATGAATGCACATGGATCATTAATGTCAAAAGCGATAACTTCCTATGTAGGTTCTTCCTTAAAGCTTGGCTTTTCCTCAATGTGTGGCTCTTCCTAAGGATCTTCCTTAATGTTAGGATCTTCCTTAATGTTCACATTAACGAGATTTTTGGTCTGACTCTCCTCACCACGGGTGCAACTATTGCGATTCAATGAAGGTTCTATCGTTCAAACTGACATTACTTCACAGACCCTACTGTCGTCCATAATGGATTGATGACCGACAATACGTTCACCAATTGTGGGCTCAATTCTAACCAATCGCTTGGTTGAATCGCCTTACCAAATACTCATTTTCACTCAAGACCAAACAAAACTCAAACAATAAATGTCCTAATTCTAAAAATTTCTAAAACTAATCCTAATAATCTAGACGACTCCTAATCTTTTCTCCAAAAATTTTAAATCTCCAATAAAAGCTTAACCTCAATTGCGGTCAAATAGGTTCCCAGATAAGTGGGGGAGCAAAGACGACATCTCGTCCCAACTTACCCTTAGATGTGCTTGACCTCACGTCTTGGTGACAGAACTAGCCTTAGACACCATTATTTAAGAAAAATTGAGATTCATTATTTAAAATTAATTGAATTAAAGATTGTCCTAATGAGCATGAAAAATCCTAAAAACTAATTAATGGTTTCTAAATTTATTTTACTTTGAATGCATGGACCATTTTTATTTACAAATCCTTTTTTTCTATTTTTGTGAATGGAATCCTAAATCTAACAATGCAATACTTAAGCAAATATACAAATAATTAAGCAAACAATCTAACTAATGCATGCAACTAACAACCTAAATAAATGAGCAAATTAAATATGCAATTTTTTTAAATGCAAATAAATGAGAGCACCCTAAAATAAATATCTATATGCATGCATAAGAAGGATAAAATCAAAAGAAAGTAGTTAGGCACTTTACTTTAGCCTATGCGCGAATTTTCCAGCAATTTTAACTCACGATTTTTAAAATTCCTGAAGAATAAAGGACATGAACCTAGGTAAAGATTCTAACTCAAAAATGCATGAACTAACTAAATGCAAAGTCCTCAAAGAGAGATTAAATTAATTGAATTCTAACTAAGACTCCTAAACTAGAGTGAGATCATAAATAAATATTTAGATTAAATGCCTCTACAAAAAAATATTATTTGGAAACTTTCTAAATTTAATTGATTATTAAAATTAAAACTTTCTAAAAATTAAAGATTTTTCAAAATTAGACGTCTCCAAAATTGGCCAATTTTCTAAAAATAGAATGTTTTCAAAAATAGATAATTTTAAATCTTTCCATAGACATAAGTTCTAAAACTTTCCAAAGTTAGATTTATTTTCAAAAATTAAAATATCACTAAAATAAAGTATATTTATAAGATTAGAAAATGGCTAAAAGAAGAAACTAGTTGAATTAATTAGGTTTCCAAAAATAGAAACTTCTAAATTCAAAAGTGTCTAAGTTTAACAAAATTTCTATGTTTAGACAAATTTTAAGTTCTATTCATATTTTAAAGAAAATCTTAATTTTAGGTTACTTTCCAAAATTAGAGTTTCTAAAAATAAAACTTTCCAATTTAAAATGTTGTCAAAATTAGAAGATTCCAAAAATAGAAATATTTTTACAAACCACAAAATTTCAAAACTTATATTTGTCATATTCTATATAATTTCATGTTCCCTGACAACACCGGCAAAAACTTGTTGTGTATTTTAAATCTTAAATTTATTATTCATTACTCGTAAGCGCACGAACCACGTATAATATAGTGTTAAGAGTACGAGGTCGATCCCACAAGGAACAAGTTGTATGAAAGAAAACAAAATATATGAAATTAGAATTTTGTAGGTTGTAAAGAAATATAGATCTTTAAATTAATCCCATTATAGAAATCAAATTCTATCCTTATGATTATATCTTTAAGTTAATCATCTTCTACTTTATAAACAATCTCACATCCTAGTTTAAGAAAACAAAATTAAAGATCCAATTCATTTAAATCTCACATCAATTAATATATCTTGAGAAGGTGGGTAGAATAAAAAAATAAAATAAAAAATATTACAACAAAATAAAGAATGACAATTGATTGAACAACAAAAATAAATCGAGAAAATACAACAAATTACATAACAAAATAAAACAAGTAAAGGAAATAAATTGACAAATAAAATAAATGAAATAACAAGACAAAACATAATTTAAAGGTGGTAATGGAATAGAACAATCATAGCCCAACAACATGTAAACAAATTAAAAATCTAGTTCTGAAATTCACGTAAAAATTTAAATCTCAATTCATGCTTTATTTAAATTTAAAATTCAAAAGCTTTAATTTAAATAACCGAACCTTAGTAATTTAGATTCAAGACTTACAACCTAAGTTTTAAATATTTTAAGTCAAATTAAATAAACAAAAATTCCAAACTTAAAATTAAATGAAAACAATCATAAAAGAAATTAAAAAATTGGATGTTTTAGGGTTCTAAGAGCTTATCTTTTATTTATTTAATGAAAGAATACAAATACAAAGCATTGGAAAAATTACATCAAAGACAATAAAAATTAAATTACAATATGAGAGGCTCACATGTAGAAATCGCGTATGGCTCCTTATCTCTTGAGTATTCTCCAATCTTCAGTCCCTTTTTGCTCCTTATAAAATTCAAGTTTAGCTTTAAGTGATGAATGGAGGGCATGGATTAAATCTAACTAAGCATTAATGGATGGGATTTTAAGTTGAAAGAGATTGGGGCTACAAGGGTATACAAGAATTTAATGACTTGGGGATCAAGTTGGCTTGGGACTGAAGCAATGAAGGAGAAAAGGTAGGGATTGGATATGGCTTAGGTGAATTTGACACATAGGATTAGGGTTTTATAAATAAAATGCAATGTATGGATAGTTGGGATCTAAAGTTAAAATGGATGGATGGTTGGATGTGCATGAATGACATGGAGGGTTGACTTAGTGTAAATTTGGATGAGAACTATTGACATATGGGAAAATCATGTCAGGTGTGAATGGACTGATGATAAGGTGTCGGTGATGTGTAAAATTCAAATGGATAGGTGGAGGTTGCTAGGGTTCCAAGTTAATCTAGATCTAGGGTTTTATGAATGGATGACTATGATTAAATGGGTTAAGATCTAATGGCTTACTAATCATCGGTTGAGATGAATTTAATAACTGATTTGATAATGCGTAAAAATTTAAGATTCTATAGTTATCTTAAATGGATGATGGAATGGATGGTCTAGGTCGAAGATGATGATTGTATGGATTGGATTTGGAAAGGTGGCTCTAGGGTTTACCTAATTCTATCAATGCAATGGAGGCTTTGGATTAAAGGATGGCTAATGGATGGTGTGGATGATAGGTGCATGGACATGGCATTCGGTGTAATGACCCGGCCCAATTTTTCGGAGTTTTAGGGTCTTGGTAGTGGTGGGGTGAGTGTGGGCCCCGTGGTGGGTCCTGGTTTGCCCGGTTTTGAGTACGGAGACTCAAAGGGCATTTTAGTAATTTTGAATAATTGAATTTTTTATCATGTAAAAAGTTTGAAAATCACACGTTATCTTCCCCGATGTTCGACGTTTGATTTTTTAATTATTTATTTATTTTTGGAAAATTTAAGATTCTATTTTATAAAAAAAAAATCCTATCTTAAAACCCCCCTCCCCCGAAACCCTAAGCTATTACACCTGTAATAGCTCCAATTTTTAATCAACATATATATGGCAATTATTTATTTTAATAATGGAAAAATTGGAATTTTGATATATGGATGTTAAATGGATCAAATTTTGGGGCAAAGGCCCAAGTATGGTCCAATGGACCATGGATTGGTTGGAATCCATTTAAAGGGTCAATAATGGTCAAAATGGGCCCGATAACCATGTGGGACCCAATGGATCAAAATGATTCAAACTTTAAGGTAAAAGGTAGGAAATAAATTAATTGGGCCATGGGCCCAATGGTGACCCGATTGATGGAAAGGGTTCAATTGAAATTAAACCCACCTAAGTTAATGATGAGATGATTAAGATGGCCTAACCAAGTGGGGCCCACCTCCACCTCACCAAGTGAGGTGGCGTGTGGACCAAGGAAAAGGTGGGGCCGACCATCATGGTTGACTTGGTCAACCATGGATAAGTTAAGGGGACTAAGGAGAATTAAAGTAGATTAACTTGATTAAATGATTTTAAATCATCTAAGTTAAGATTAATGGGGTTTAAGTGATATGGCCAAATGGGGCCCACCTCCACCTCATCAAGTAAGGTGGCAGGTAGGTAGGTGTTTGTGGGGGCCGTCCACCATGGTTGACTTGGTCAACCATGGGGTGGATTTCTTAGAATGGAATTAATTTAAGTAGGAATTAATTAACGTAAGTAAGGATCTAATTTAATTAATTAGGTTGGTCAAATTAGGGTCAAGTGAATAAGTCAAAGGGGCAAGTCAAAGAGTGGTTTTATCTCATTGAAACCACCCAAGGAAACACAAAAGAAACCATGGACTTAGGGTGGTGGTTTCACCTCAACCACCACCACTCAAGGAATGAGAGCCCATACCCCTCTCCATGATGGGTAGTCAATGGACTTAATGGGAAGACCAAACCACCCACCTTAAAGACCCAAAACCATTGGCATGGTGGTGGTTTCATCCCAACCACCACCACCAAGGACATGCAAGCCATACTTACCCATGTTGGTTGGTCAAATGGAATGATGGAGGAGTGTAACCCAAGCCACCAAGATGAGATGGGAATGGGTCTAGGGTCTCATCTCATCTCCATCTCTTCATTCCCTCTCCCAAAACCGTCCTCCCTCTCTCTCCCAAGGAAAACACCAAGAAAGAAGAAGAAACTTAGAAGAAAAGAAGGAAAAAAACTAGGCTTGGCCAACCACCACCCCAAGACCCAAGCTTGAGATAATTTTCTATCCCTTCCTCCCCTCTCTCTCTCTCAAAATCTAAACCTACCTTAGCCAAAACCTAACCATGGAGACTCCATCTTAAACAAGCACAAAGTGGCCAAACAGCAAGAAGAAGAAGAGAAAGGGCTAAGGAAAGCAAAAGGAGAAAGAAAGGCCGGAGGAGTCGTCGGTGTGGTAAGAAATTCTTAGACAAGAATTTATATTTTTTTAAAGGTTAAGATGTAATTATGGAATCCATTTCTTAGAATGAATGGTGGCCGCAAATGTTATGGGCCTTAGATCTAAGATCCATTCAATGATAAGATGAGAAATGGATGAAATGGAAGAGATAGATTAAGAAAAATAAAATGATTAAGGAGGTTATAGAATTAAATGGATTAAGCATGGAAACATGGGTTTTTGAATGGATTGATGGGCCATAGGGTTCGGCCATGTAGTATGGCCGAACCCCATGGTAAATGGTTGATGATTTTAATTGAGGTTTTAAAGTTTAAAACCATGGAGAATGATTATGATTTTTAGGGCTGTAAATGATTAAATGTTGGAAAAATTTAAAGGGGTTTAAATGAGGAAAAATCATGGAGTATATGAATGATTTTGTGGCCTCAAGAGGCATGGGAAAATGGAGAATCATGAACCATGGGTTCGGCCATGGTGTATGGCCGAACCCTATGGTGATGGAATCATGAGTTTAAATGGTTATGAAAGTATGGAAATTAATGGAGAAGGTTAATGGTAATTAAGTGGATTTTGTTAGGTATTTTAAACAAGGTTTTAAATGAGTAGAGATGAGGTTTTTAAAATAAAAATTATGGACCATGGGTTCGGCCATGGTACATGGCCGAACCCCATGGAGAGACTTTGAGGAATTTAGTGTTCTTGGAACCATGGAAAATAAAATGGAATGAGGGTTAAATTAAATGGACCAAAGTATATCTTATGATGATTATGAAAGGATGATTTAAATGTATATTTTAAATTCAGTTATGGTGGGACCAAATGAGGTGAAATGGACCCAAGAAAAGTAAGAAAAAAAGACATCATGGGTTCGGCCATAGTGTATGGCCGAACCCATGACCCATTGTAGGTCATGTTATGGGCAATAATTGGAATTTTGTGTAGATTTAGATGATTTGAAATTTAATTAAATTAAGTGGCTGATTTTAGGGATATTGTGTCATGGGCATTAAAACATTAATGGGGCTAAGTATATGGATGAATTATGGACAAAAATATACATGAATGGAGGGAATATTAAACCATGGAAGTCTAGTGGCAAAACCGTAATTATTGGCCACAATTGAGGAACCATGGGTTCGGCCATGCATGTAGGTTGGATATGAACTTGGGTACATTAAGATGACATTATGAGTGATTAAATGAAACTTAGGGTTGCCGCTTTTTAGACTCACAAATGAGAATGTGTAATGGGCTAGAACTTGGAATTATGCATGTATTTAAATCAATGGAAACGAGGCTAAGTTAAATGTTGAATTATGATAATCTTGTAACATGATTAGGGATCATTAATGGATCTAAGGTTGTGATCAATTAGGGACTTAATCATGGATAAAATATGGACTAATTTGGTAAATGTATAATAAGGTATCGGGACGTCGTAAACGGTACGCCATCGGCGACCGGATTATCGAACGAAAACGTAACAGGACACTAAGCGGTATTCGGTAAGATTCCTACCTTTTTGTAAGCCATGGATTATGTGTATGTGATGGTTTCCTCATTTTATTTCGATCATTATATGATTTATTTTAAGATGGATTTTAAATGTTATGGATTATACCTTAATGCTATGGATGGTATTTTAAATGCTATGGATTATATTTTAATGCTATGGATGATATTTTTAAGGCTATGGATTATACTTCAATGCTATGGATTTTATATTAAGGATATGAATTATATATATACTACATAGCATAATGCACTTACATCTCATGCATGGCATGGGCGGGAAAATAATGAAACCGGAGTCCATGCTCCGTCGGGACGACCGAGAAACAAACATGGGGATAGCCTGAGGTGCTATAACCGGAGTCCATGCTCCGTCGGGGCGACCGAGAATCAAACATGGGGATAGCTTGATATACTATAACCGGAGTCCATGCTCCGTCGGGGAGACCGAGAAACAAACATGGGGACACCTTGACGAGGCTTTGCCGTCAAGGGGGATATGACATTTTATGATGATATGGATGATGGGTGGGACACATGACATAGGCACCCATGGCATGACATTCATCATATGGTTTTATTATATTGTTATCGGTATGCTTGTTATCACTAATCCATGTGCTAGCCGTACTCGGAGTCCTACTGGGAGCGTTGTCTAACGCCCTACTTCTACCCTAGCTGATGACGCAGGAGACGGTGGACGCGATGGGAGCCAAGCATAGGAGCTTGGGAAAACGGCTACTTAGTTTTACTTAAGTTTTATTTTGGAAATGTAATTTAAGTAGCCTAGCTGGTCGGATTGTAATAATTATTGTTTCTTGCTATGGTTTGGACTGTACTATGGACGTTATCACTTTGATATATAATTATGAACATAGGGGTATTTTAGTAATTTAGGCGCCGTACTTCCTTGCTATCTAAAACTAGTAGGATAGTCTCTATTATAATGTCCCTTATATAATTATATTCCGCGAGCTTACTTCCTACGCATAAATCGTCCTCGTGGACTTCGTTTCGCGCACGCGTAAGGTTGGCCAGTTGAGGGCCAGGCTTTAGAAGCTCGGATTTAACTCGCGTCGTGACGTCCGCGCCCGTTGTCACCTCTTAATTAAAAAAAAAAAATAGACTCTGATTTCGGTGAAAATGGGGCGGGCGTTACAACACCCCTTCTGTACGGCACTGTAGCAGCTTGGTACAGTGCCGGCTCACCCTCTCTTTCCCCCATTTTTCATCTTCTTCCCTCTTCCATCAAACCCTAACCCTAATTCCGCCTCTGCCGTCCTCATCTCTCTCCCTCTCGGTTCTCTCTTTCCCCTCTCAATCCCTCTCCTCTTCTCTCTTTTCTCTCTCGATTTTTTTTCTCCCTCGTCTGGATCTGTTGCTGACCTCCCTCACCTCCTCCTCCGGCATTGGTTAGAGCTTCTCCAGCCCCAGATGAGTCAGATCTCTTCGCTTCTTGGCCGAAACCAGGTATTTTCCCTTTTCCCTCTCCGATTCTTCTTCTTTCTTTCCCGATTCTCTTTCTCCTTCCCCTCTTTCCCTCTTCTTTCCCCTTCCCCTTTGGCTGAGTCACTCAGAGTCGTGAGTTGACTCAGTCGGGTCTTGATTTCGGACCCCGATAGCCCGGCCGAGCCTGCGAGATCCACCAGATCTGGCCCAGCCCTCCAGATCCGGCCCAGTTCTCCAGATTCAGCCCAACCCAGTCAGGCCCAGCCCAGCTAGGCCCGATTCGGACCCGACCTGTTCTCAGGCCCAATTTCATTCTAGGTCTAGTTTGACCCATTATATCCCAGTTTCTTACCCTCCTATTCTTGTTTCATCAGATTGAGCCGCTTCAACCCCCGGACTCGTTTTATCGCATTGGATTTCAAGGACACACAGAGGTGAGGGAACTCATCACCACTTTTAGCATGCATCTATGCATCTTACTTCTCTATCAAATGTGCGGGTACGAAATATGGAGATTGGGGATCCTCGGTATTATGAGCCACTCGGCAAGGGAATTGTTGATACCATTATGTGGAGGGCCCCCATCCGGGTGTATTTGTATCTGATGCCCGCAGAGGCATATGCAAATTGATTATCTGATGTCACGATTGATTGGTTGTGTGGTGGCATGATTAGGGTTTATTTTTATTGATACTATGTTAAGATGCCAACAAACGAACATGTGATATGTGGTGATATATGCCTCATTATGGTGTGATATGTCGTGTTGATAATATGTTATATGATTATGTGATAGTTAGTTTGAACTGCTAGACATTATAACATGTTTGGATGTTAACATGCCAGCGGTGATAAATAGTGGTGTATACACCTGATTGTCATGTGATGAACTATGTTAATAATGTGTAGGTGTAGAGGTAATTGTGCATACATATAACTAACATATGTGAGATGCCGGTGGAGCATGGGTACTAGTTTGTTTGGTGGTTAGGGTGGGGATGTTATGTGGGACCGCGCAGTGGACGCGTGGTTGGGATGTGGACTCCCTTGTGATTGGAAGTGGGCAGTTGTACCCCCTTGTATGGATCAAATGGTCGGTCCGTCTTGTGGTTCTCAGACACACCTATGAGAGAGGTGTAATCTGATTTATAGAACAATATACCTGGCAGTCCCAGGTCAGGACTAATTGGGAGGTAGTTATGTTAGCCCTAGAGAGAGACCATCGGGTTGAATGTTGGTTCACTCAGGGTAGTCTTGGAAGCCGTTACCGGTACCCGAGTGCAGGATGGACGATGCATCCCCGGATGACCGAGTAGGTTGAGGAGGTGCTCGCCCGATCATTGGTCGAGAGATGATGCGGTGAGGGACAGCTCTCGCTAGTATGACTTGTGATCCCCAAATGATCGAGTAGGCTAAGGAGATGCTCGCCTGGTCATTGGTCGAGGGATGATGCGGTGAGGGACAGCTCCAGCTAGTATGACTTGTGATCCTCGAATGACCAAGTAGGCTAAGGAGGTGCTCGCCTGGTCATTGGTCGAGGGATGATGTGTAGTGGCCCGAAATTTTTAAATTAATGTAAATGTGGATATTATTTATTTTAGTGATGGAAATTAGAAAATTTGCAGATTAGATGGTAAATGGGCCAAAGTTTGGGCAAAGGCCCAAGTATGGCCCAATGGATTATGGAGTTTATTTAAATTCATTTAAAGGGGCAATGAGGGTTAAATGGGCCAAGAATGGTCAAATTGGGTCAAATACCCATTTGGGACCCAATGGGTCAAGATGGTTAAGCTCTAAGGTAAATGGGTAAGATGAAAGTGTAATTGGGCCATGGGCCCAATGGTGATTCATTTAGAATGAATGGAATGAAATTTAAATTATCTAAGTTATTTGGAATTAAACCAAGGTGATGTGGCCAAGCGAGACCCACCTCCACCTCATCAAGTGGGGTGGCGTGTGGGCCAAGGATTGGTGGGGCCAGCCACCATGGTGGAATTAGTCAACCATGGGTGGATGTATGAAGGTGATTTAAGTAAATAGAATTAAGTTAAAATGGGAATTAATTAAATTAACCTAAGTTAATTATCTAGTTAATTAATTAAATAAATTATTCAAATGAGGGTCAAAGGTGGTCAAATGGTCAAAGGACCAAAAGCCATGTTATCTTTAAAGACACCAAAACGTTGGGCATGGTACCATAAAGCATAAAGTAAAAAAAAAAAAAAATGAAAATATCCCATGGGTTGGTGGGAGGAGTTATTGTGGAAAATATCTTAAGCAATCAAGAGGTGAGATGACTTTTCATCTCACTCTCTCCATTCCAACGAGCTCTTCACTCTCTCCTTTTCATCTCTACCACCGTCCCACAATAGGAGATGAAAGAAAGGAAGAAAACCAAGAGAAAGAAGAAGAAAAGTTTGGAAGAAAAGAGAGGGAAGTGCAAGGGTAAGCCATTACACCAAGGTCAAGACTAGGTACTTGTGTTTTTTTTTTTCTCATCTCCATCCTCTTTTCTCTCTCTCTCAATTTAAATCCTAACTTGGCTGATCCTAAGGTTGGGGGTTACCACCATTGATCAAGCCTCTTGACCTATTAAAGATCAAGAGGAAGGAGAGAGGAAGCTAAGGAAACCGACGGGAGCGGCGGAAGTCGGAGGAGACGATGGATTGTGAGTATTTCTTAAACAAGAAATTTTGGATTTTTAGGGTTTAAGATTTGGAATTTATTTTTGTAGAATTTAATGGTGGTTACATAAATTTATGCCATGGATGTTAAACCCATCAAATGAGAGGGTGGAAGATGGAGGAAACCCTAAATGGGTAAATTAGGGTTAGGGTAAGAAAATAAATAAATGGATTATGTGCATTGGGTAATTTATGAAATTAAGAATGGAATTAGGTTATTGGAAGGAAATCATGGGCCATAGGGTTCGGCCATGCTACGGGTGATTAGCTAGTTGATGTAAATAATTAGGGTTTTAAAGAATGGAAGACAATGAGGGTTTCTAGCTAATGAAATTTAGGGTTGTAAATGAATGCATGTGGGTAAGTTTTAAAATGGTTTTATGATGAAAATGCAAATGGATTTTATGGCATTGGAAGGTATAAAAGAGAGTGAATTATGAACCATGGGTTCGGCCATGGTGTATGGCCGAACCCTAGGTTGTTGTGTGAAGTTAATTAGGGTTTTAGGGTATGAAGGCATGGAAAAAAAAATGGGAAGATTGATGAAATTAATATTTTGGTGAATGTAGGTATTTTGGAGCAATGAATGGTGGATCATGAACCCTATGGTAATGTAATCAAATGATGGGTTTAAAGGATGGAAAAGATTGATTAATGTGTTAATGAGTTAGGGTTTCAAATGAACAAATGTAGTGATCCAAATGGGGCTAAGAGTAGTGGTTTAAAAGTGTGATTTAAACCACCTCAAGGAAGGATTTATTTTGGATCTAAATGGTGTAAATAGATCCAAGAAAAAATGGGGAAAGGACACCATGGGTTCGGCCATGGTGGATGGCCGAACCCATGGCCCAATTGTGATCCATTTTGGTGGGTTCAATTGGATGATGAATGGTGTGTGTGTGTGTGGCCTCCAAAGGAAATGAATGAGTAATGGACTCATTGAAGTTAAATACATGAGGTAAATCCCATGGGAAGAGTTGATGAATTAGGTATTTTGAACCCATGGCCATTGGTGAACCATTTAAAGGGTTAAGTATGGGGTTATGGATGGGTTTAAATGAATAATGGTGAAATTAATAAAAAAGGCTAATTTTAATGATGTTATGACATGGTTCAATGGGTCATTAATGGACCTAAGTTAGGGATCTAAGTCCATGATCAATTATGGATTAAATCATGCATGGATAAACGAGTGTTTAATCATGGAAAATGAGGTAGTGGCAAAACCGTAATTAGTGACCAAATTCAAGAATTCCATGGAAAATTGATCATGGACTTAGGGGATCTAATGTAATAACCTTATAAGTGATTAATAAAGCCTAGGGTGGCCGAATTTTAAGACTTATGGGATTAAAAGGTTTAATAAATGACATGGGACCCACAAAACCTAAATAGTGACCGGTTTTTCATATGGGCTTAGAAATGGTTAAAACTTGAACTGATTTGGAAATTTAATAAGGTATTGGATATCGCGGGCAGTATGCGTGACGGTAGACGGACTATCGGATGAAAACGAAACAAAGACGCGAGTCGGTATTCGGTAGGATTCTAACCTTTTTGTAAGCCATGGATTGAGTGATGGTTTCCTTGAATTATTTTGGAAATTATATGGTATGTTTTAAGATTGGTTTTGAATTATGTATTATGTAGGGGTTTTTACTTGATTCATCCAGGTAAGCATATGATTGGTTTAAAATGGGTTTTAATGCTATGATGTGATTATTGAGGCTTTGCTTGATTTATTTTGGGTAATCAAATTATATGTTTTATTGATGGGATTTTCTTTAAATGTCATGGTTTGTTATTATATTCATTACATGGCATATGGCATCTACATCTCATGCATGGCATGGGAGGGATATGACAGGGGAATGATGAAATGAAACCGGAGTCCATGTTCTGTCGGGGCGACCGATAAATAGACATGGAGATATTTTGATGTGTTTGATGTATCAGGGATGTTGGTACCTTGATGATTGTTCTTCCATCAAGGGGGAGGATTTGTGATTGTTTTATATCTGGACGAGGTTTTGCTGTCCAGGGGGATGATTTGTGATTGTTTTATATTTGGACGAGGTTTTGCCGTCCAGGGGAATGATTTGTGATTGTTTTATATCTGGACGAGGTTTCGCCGTCTAGGGGGATGATTTGTGATTGTTTGTATCTTGACGAGGTTTTGTCGTCAAGGGGGATATGACAGCATGATGGTATGGATGATGGGTGGGATTCATAACACAGACACCCATGGCATAGCATTCATTTTATGGTCTTCGTTATGTATTATCTATATGCTTTGTTATCACTAATCCATGTGTTAGCCCTACTCAGAGTCCTACTGGGCGCGTTGTCCAACTCCCTACTTCTACCATAGTTGATGACACAGGAGGTGGCGAAGCGGAAGGACGAGTAGGGAGCCAAGCTAAGGAGTTTGGAAAGGAGTGCTAGATAGTTACTAATGTTTATTTTGGATAATGTAATTTGAAATAGTTTAGCTTGTCAGAAATGTAATATTTTAGACTTATTGCTATGTTTTGAATTTAGTGGTAAACATATGAAGTTATGGCATTTTGGTAATTAAATGATGAAATCTTCCCTGCTATCTAGAAAAGAAAATTTGGTAGGATAGTCTGTAATGTCATTCCGCATTTAACGTAACTTTTTGTGAGCTTTCTTCTACGGGTAAACTATTCTCTTTGGACTCCGTTCCACGCACTCGTAGGGTTGGCCAGTTAAGGGCCGGGCTTTAGAAGCTCGGACTTAACTCGCGTCGTGACGACCGCACCCTTTGTCACTTTAAAAAAAGAAAAATAGACTCTGATTTTGGTGAAAAGGGGCGGGCGTTACATGATGCGGTGAGGGACAGCTCCCGCTACTATGACTTGTGATCCCCGAAGGACTGAGTAGGCTGAGGAGGTGCTCGCCCGATCATTGGTCGAGGGATGATGCAGTGAGGGACAACTCCCACTAGTATGACTTGTGATTCCCCGGATGACTGAGTAGGCTGAGGATGTGCTCGCCCTCTCATTGGTCAAGGGATGGTGTGATGAGATATTCCAGGCTAGGACACCTGTAGGGTGGGGAGAACCTACGATGTGATGTGGTGAGGTATTCCAAACTAGGACACTATAGGGTGGGGACAACCTGCGATGTGATCTGATGAGATATTCCAGGCTAAGACACCTGTAGAATGGGGACAACCTGCGATGTGATGTGATGAGGTATTCCAGGCTAGGACACCTGTAGGGTGGGGACAACCTGCGATGTGATCTGATGAGATATTCCAGGCTAGGACACCTGTAGGGTGGGGGGGGGGGGGGGGGGGGGGGACAGCATGCGATGTGATGTGATGTTGTATTCCAGGCTAGGACACCTGTAGGGTGGGGACATCATGCGATGTGATCTGATGAGGTATTCCAGGCTAGGACACCTATAGGGAGGGGACAGCCTGCGATGTGATATGATGAGGTATTCTAGGTTAGGACACCTGTAGGGTGGGGACAGCCTACGATATGATGTGATGAGGTATTCGAGGCTAGGACACCTGTAGGGTGGGGACAGCCTGCAGTGTGGTGTGAGATGATGTTCCAGGCTATGACACTTGCAGGGTGGGTACAGTCTGAGGTATGGTAGTTCAGGCTATGACACCTGCAGGGTAGGTACAGTCTTAGGTATGGTATTCCAGGCTAGGACACCTGTATGGTGGCGACAACATGTGGTGTGATGTGATAGTGTGTTTACCCGCGGTTGACTTTGGGGTTCATTGTTGAGACTGTATTGTGGGTGTTGACTCACCAGGAATTTATGGGTGCCTAACAAATGAGTTTGGCTGGCTCACTCGGCAGAAGACCTATAGAATTCTGTGAGGGGTGGATACGCCATTCATGTGGAGACCAACAAATGGGGTCCAAGGTTATAGGTTGGACTATTGAGACCCTGGTACTTGGTTGAGGAGACCATAGACGAGTCTGGTTGGCAGTCCGTTGAGGACTAGTGAGGTGGTTACTCCCGAGTGGTAGTCGGTTTGGGACTCTAGTGAGTCTGACTCTTGGGTTGGTCGTGGTATGTGTGTGGGTAGTCGTGAGAGAGTGATAGGTCTGGTCGAGGAGGTTGGATCCTGATCCAGTTGGAGATCAGTCTGTAAATCCGAGGGTGGGTGGACCGCAGCGGATGGGCACATGAGGGAGTTGCCATAGAGTTGTATTGAGTTGGTTAGAGGATGTATTGGAGGCCCAACAGATGTGGGCCCGTGTGTCACGGGTAAGGCACCCGCTTGCGTAGTCATGCATGTAGACATCATAGACATTGATGTGTTCATATGATCATATATATAGTGTATGTTGGGTGACATTTGATGCATGTGTTACCCTCACTGGGCATGTAGAGCTCACCCCTTGCCTTACAGTTACTCCATAGAGGAAGGGTCAACGGGACCCTCAAATGGACATTAGGAGTAGAGCTGCAGCTTTGTACTTGTCATGGTTTTATGTTGTAATTGGAGACTTGCTAATGTATTAGAGATATGTATACATTTCATTAAGTTGGATGAATGTAATAATGGGATGATGCTATAATTTGTAATCATGATTGATGCTTACGGTTTTTGGTTTATTGGTGGATTGCTATAGTTAGTGTGGGTTGAGGGAGCGGTGTCTCCATTTTTTTTAAAAAAAAGTAACCAAAATTGTATTGGATTGTTTTTAGGAGTTTGTATCAGTTTTAACGTGCCCGTAGCGAGATGGGTCTTACATTCAGTGTGTGGACTTGGGGTTTAAATAGCAAAATTCGAATATGGGCTTTGGAGCAATTGGATTTGAACTTTGACAAGAGCACATGGACTTGGGGTTGGGCCTGCTAGACTTGGACTTCTCATTTCCTGACTCACTTTGTGATATGCGCATGGGCTTGCTTGAGCTTGGCCCGATATCTAAAATTTGGAGCATAGCTTGGCCCATTTGAAGTGGATTTCCGGCCCATGGATTTGAAATTCTGACTTTGGCTCTTGAATTGCAGCTTATTTCTTCCTGATGAACACTGCTAAATGACCATTTTACCCCTGAATATTGGATTAGTAAGTTCTTAAATTTTGTTTCTTTTGAATAATCAATAGGATTTCAGAATTTTACAGGAAAAATAGAGAAAATACAAGATAAGAAGCGGAAATGGAAGAAAAATGCATGGACTTGGCCTGCAAGGCAATTTTTGAATATAAACCCATGGAAGATCAAGTGTGTGAAGATTTTATGCATGCCAAATTCGAAATCTTAAAGAGAGTTACTTGTGAAATTCGAATACTATCAGCCATGTGAAGTAGAGCATTCTTGTTCTTAAAAGGTGAAGACAAAAAAGTGAATGACTGTCATGCTATAAGGTTCTCATAGATTTCCATAGACAATTTTGAGTTCAATCAGTCAGAGAATTGGTTTTGTTAATGGAGAACAGACAATTCACCATCATAAAATTACCATCACCAACAATTTTGGAAATGGAATTGGTAAAAGAGGTTTGGAGTTGTTTATTCTGGGTACATGAAAGATGGCTCTCAATTTTCTGTCAAGATACCCTCTTAATCATCATCTCAGGGATTTAGGGAATGTTGGACTGAGGATGAGCTTTTAGTGAATATTTGTCATAGGAACAAGGTAACATCTCTGGCATAAGCGATGGGATGAGCTAGCTGGTTGGATTCGTTTCTCACAACTATGATGACAATGGAAAGAGTATGAGTACTTTGGTACAGTAAATAGCAAGTGTTGATCAATAATCAGCCTTGTTTTGTTTGATTTGGACAACACATTCTCATCCAAATAGCATCGTTCCAAATAAGACCTCTGCGTCACCAATAGTGGGACAACAAAGGCACTACATAGCAGCGCTTCTGGAGTTGTTCATAGAAGGTCTTCGACTATTTTGACTTGAGAAACAAAAACCAAACTAAACTAGCCAAGTCTGATTGAAAAATGGAAAATGAGAAGGAATAAGAAAGATGGCAGCAAATAAGCTTTCTATACCGCTGTAAATAACGTTGTGCAACAAATCAACAACTATCCAACAACAACCAACCAGGCCATTGCAGATCAGCCAAGTGCAACCACACAGTCCATCATCCACAGCAAAAGAAAAGAGAATGGAAGGGTCTTGCTGGCTTGCTGCCAATGAATGAAAATAAAAGAAAGAAGTTCGGAGAGGAGATTAGACAGGAAACCATTAAAGCCAAGACAACCATCAACTTAGAGGTAGTAGTGGACTCAATTCTCAGAACTATAGCAAAAGAACAACACAAGAGAGGAGTAACGAACTGACACGATAGTGAAGATGCTGATTGTAGAAAATGGTGGTCTTGTTGGCTGCTACAGAGCAGAGAAACCATTGGCCGATCCTTGGTACTATTTTAAAGAGAAAATATAAATAGCATCACTCAATCGAAAACATATACTGCTAATCAAAAGAGTAATAAAAAAAGAGAGGAAAAGAGTCCACAACCTATGAAAAGAGAATAAATAAGGGATGCACACAACAACAAGCTGCAGAGCAAAGAGGCAACCAGTTGAAAAAGAAAAAAAAGCGAGAGAACTAGCCATTAGATGCACAGCAGAGAGAGAGGATTGGTTCTTACTACCCAAGCATTAGTTGCACAATAGCCTGTTTCAGCCAAAATAAAAAAATTGAGACAAAGAAAAAAAAATTAGCACAAAAATTCAAACTTGCAGTTCTCATGGAAACTCCATCCAGCCAACACAGCAGAGTAATGTACACCCAATCCATGTTTGTTTTTCAGACCAAATTGAATAAGGAAGAGAATAAAAAATAGAAGAGGAGATTAAAGAATCGAAGGGGTGTTGGCTGATTTAGCAAACATGAAAAATAGAAGTTCCTTGCATAATAGAAAGAGGAGACGGTGGAAGAGTTATCTTTTGGATGAATAGAGGAAAGCAAGTCAGAAAAGAATGCAATAGATGGGTTACTAAAAATCCACTCAAAGAAAGAATGGCTGCCGAGCTTGGAGAATAATATTGGAAAAGTGGGTCCCACTTGTCTTGCTAAATATACCCCTCTCTCCTTTACATAGGGCACAATACACATTAGAATCGCTGGGAACTGGACATTGAGAAGGCTTGGGTGAGAGAGAGACCATGGCATTGGCTCGGGAGCTCTAAGGATCATTCAGGTTTTATTTTTCCATATTTTTGTTAATTCTTTCATAATGTCATTCTAATTTCTTATACTGGGGTTGAGGATGAAACCCCATTAATGAAATAATTCTTCTTTTATTTATTTATTTAATTCTAATTATGTGTATTTGATTATTTATGATTTCGGCTTCATCAAATTAATAGACATTAATTATTTTTACCATCAATGCCATGTATTTTTGGTTATCAATATTAATATCTAATTAATTAAACGGTTGGTTTTTAATTGAATAAAAGTAAACCCTTTGATTCAATGTTTTCTTTTATTTTAATTTAAATACATTGGATGCTCAGATTAATACTTTGATCCATTGTCTTTTGAATTAAGATAGAATACATTGAATTCTTAGAATTTACACTTTTAAGTGAAGGAAAATCAAATTTTGAACACCATATTAATGTGCTCGAATGTTTAAATCTCTAAAACTTGGTTATTAATAAATAAATAAATAGAAGATTATAGATTTAATGGTGGTGGAATTCGATACCTTAGTAATTTCTCTCACTTGATTCAATCTCTATTTTTAGTTGTTTTAATTAATTTTTGCATGTTTAACTCAACCATCCTCCATAAAAAGTGTTAACTAAGTTAAGGTTAAATTGTTAGGCTTTTTAATTTATTTTCCCGTTCATTCATAAATCAAGTCCCTTTGGGTTTGACCTCGCACTTGGATATCTGTATACTCCAATTTGATTTGTGCGCTTGCGAGTTATAAATTTAAAATTTGTACAAGTTTTTGTTGCCGTTGCCGGGGACTTGGGTTTGAAATGGAAAAATAAAATTAAAAATTCTATTAGTTTAATCTTTCAACTAGTTGTAGATTTAGGAATTTTGCATCCAGATCTAGGTTTCATGGATATTTGTAAGTGATTTGGAGTCTTTACCTAGGTTTTGTGTGTTGAATTTTGCAGGCACGTTTAAAAAGATTTGCAAAAAGCGACTACAGGCCAATGTAAGTATGGTCCATCACTGATCTCAAAGGAATTAGCCCTTCTGTGGTTATGCACAAAATTCACTTGGAAGAAAATTCCAAGACATCTAGAGAACCACATAGACGGTTAAATCTTGCGATGCAGGAAGTAGTGAGAGCCGAAATTTTGAAACATCTCGAAGTAGGTATCATTTACCCAATCTCTGAGAGTGCATGGGTAAGCCCAATCCAAGTTGTCCCGAAAAAGTCTGGTGTCACGGTAATAAAAAATGAGGAAAATGAGTTAGTTCCAACACGCGTGCAGACAGGTTGGAGAGTTTGTATTGATTACCAAAAGTTGAAGACTGCCACTCGTAAGGATCACTTCCATCTTCCATTCATTGATAAAATGCTTGAACGTTTAGCCGGTCATGCATTCTATTATTTTCTTGATGGTTATTCGGGCTATAACCAAATCTATGTTTCTCCTGAGGACTAGGAGAAAATAACCTTCGCATGTCGTCGTATGCCTTTCGGACTGTGCAATGTACCCGCCACTTTTCAGCAGTGCATGATCAGTATTTTCTCTTACATGATAAAACATTTCCTGGAAGTATTCATGGATGACTTCTCAGTTTTTGGATCAACTTTTGACCAATGATTGCACCATCTGACTCTTGTTTAGTCACGTACAAAGAAAAGAACTTAGTACCCAATTTGGAAAAATGTCACTTCATGGTAAAATCAGGCATAGTACCAGGCCAAATCTTCTAAAAAAAAAAGGAACTGAAGTAGATAAAGCCAAAGTTAACCTAATCTCTAATTTTCCTAGACCCCAAACTGTTAAAGAGATTAGGTCATTCTTAGATCATGCTGGATTTTATAGAAGGTTTATCAAAGGATTCAGTGACATATCGTGACCTCCCTGTAGATTCCTAACCAAGGATGTCGTTTTCAGTTTTGATGTAAAATGTGTCATAGCCTTTGAAACATTGAAAACTGCTTTAACTTCTGCTCGAACCATACAGCCACCTGATTGATCTGTACCCTTTCAAATCATGTGCGATGCCTCTGACTATGCAGTAGGAGCCGTGTTAAGACAAAGAATGAACAAATTACCTCATGTTATCTATTATGCTAGCAAAACATTGAATGACACTCATCTTCATTATTCCACCACTGAGAAAGAGTTGTTAGGTGTCATTTTTGCACTAGACAAATTTCGATCTTACCAAGTAGGTTTGGAAGTCATCTACTCAGATCACGCTGCACTCAAGTATATTCTTTCTAAGAAATATGTTAAGTGTCGCCTGATCCGATGGATACTCTTGCTACAAGAATTTGACATTGAAATCCAGGACAAGAAAAGTTCCAAGAATGTGGTAGTTGACCATTTGTCTAGATTGGTAATTGAGTTCACTGATTACACCCATCCTAACACATATTCCTTCCCTGATGAACAACTCATGTCAGTTTCCCAACTACCATGGTATGCTGATATTGTCAATTATCTTGTAACTAGTCAAATGCCTCCGCATTAGACAAAACATGATAGAGTTAAATTTCTGGCACAAGTCAAAAAAATTATTTGGGATGATCTATATCTATTTAAGCATTGTGCAGACCAAATTATTTGTCGTTGTATCCCTAAAGAGGAACAACAAAGCGTCATAAGTTTCTGTCATGATCAAGCCTGTGCTAAAAGGACAACTGAAAAGATCTTGCAGTGTGGATTTTACTGGCCCTCCATGTTTCGTGTGATAGATGTCGAAAATTAGGAAGTATATCCCGCCGAAACATGATGCCTTTGAACCCAATCTTAACAGTTGAACTTTTTGATGTTTGGGGCATCGATTTCATGGGACCCTTCCCTAATTCTTTCGGCAATCTATATATCCTCGTAGGTATTTACTATATATCAAAGTGGGTAGAAGCGGTGGAATGCAAACCCAAAGATCACAAGGTTGTCATTTAGTGTTCCACGAACCATCATCAGTGATGGTGGTAAGCATTTTCGTAATCACTTGTTCGAAAAATTGATGAAATCATATGGGGTGATTCACAATGTAGCTACTCCATATCACCTATAAACAAGTGGACAAGTGTAAATATCAAATAGAGAAATTAAGCATATCTTTAAGAATATAGCTAATTCGTCCTAGAAGGACTGGTCTTCCAGACTCACTGATGCACTATGGGCTTATCGAACACCATTCAAGACACCCATAGGAATGTCACCCTAACGCTTAGTGTATGGAAAGGCTTGTCATCTTCCAGTCGAAATGGAACACAAAGCCTATTGGGCTATCAAGCGTTTTAATTATGCCCTAGACTCAGCTGGACAACTCAGAAAGCTTCAACTGGCTGAGTTGGAAGAAATACGCAATGAAGCTTATGATACAGCTAGGAAGTAAAGACAAAATGAAAATTTTTCACGACAAACACATTCTCCGGGAAGTGTTTACTGTTGGTCAAGAGGCCCTATAGTACAATTCTTGGTTGCACCTTTTTCTTGGGAAATTGAAATAAAAAATGTCCAGTCCATACATTGTTCATTTCGTTTTTCCACATGGAGCCATTGAGATAAAAACAACCTAGGAATGGTTATGTTTTCAAAGTTAATGGTCATCGATTGAAACCATTCTTAGAGTTTCACAATCTAGAAGGAAAAGCAAAGGTTCTGCTCATTGATCCAATCTATCATACATAGTCATATAATGCATAACATTAAAAATATAAACCATGGTATGAATATATAATTCATAAATCAAAAACCCATCATAATACAAATCACATAATTATCAAAATAGATTAAAATAACCATCACATATCCATGGTTTACAAAGAGGTAGGAATCGTACCCAATACCGATACCGTCCCTTTCCGTTTTCGTCCAATAATTCCGGTTGCCGATCGCGTACCGTTTTGTGATGCCTCGATACCTTATTATACATTTTCCAAGTTAGTTTATATCTTATCCATGATTAAGCCTCTAACTGATCATAAACCTATGTTCATTAATGATCTTTAACCACGTTACAAGATTATCATAATTCAGCCCTTATCTTAGCCTCTTTTCCCATTGATTAAAGCACATACATAATTCAATCCATAACTGATCCATACACTTAGGTCCATTAATGGCTTACCAATCATGTCGTAGGATCATTAAAATCAGTCCTTTTAATTTAACATAACCACCATTTATCCTACCGGATTAACTGCGACCACTGAAAATACTCAAAACCGTACTCTTCAATTCAGTCGACTGAATTAGGAGTTCAGTCGACTGAATCAGGAGTTCAGTCAACTGAATCACAGATTCAGTCGGCTGACTTCGAATCAGATTGTCTGTTTGTCTTGCCAATTCAGTTTCAGTCGACTGAAATACACATTCAGTCGGCTGAAACATGGTTCGTACCCCTTTCAGTCGACTGAATCACAGATTTAGTCGGCTGACTTTGTATCACGTTATCTGTTTGTTCTGCCAGTTTATTTTCAGTCGACTGAATCATAGATTCAGTCGGCTGAACTATCAACCATCCATTTACGTGTTTAATAAGCATCCCTTCAGTCGATTGAAATATTCAGTCGGCTGAAACTTCCAGAACCCTTTTCTTATCCGAGACGTTTGTGTTCAGTCGACTGAATCATCAGATTCAATCGGTTGAAACTCCTAGAAACTCCTTCTGTTTTTAGCCACCATCAGTTCAGTCGACTGAAACCTTTATTCAGTCAGCTGAAACTCCTAGAAACTCGTTTCTGATTCGTCCATTATCAGTTCAGTGGACTGAATCCTTGATTCAGTCGACTGACTGTTTTGTCAGTCTTCTCCATTGCATATTTTGTACACCCTTCCTTCGTGATTTCCTTAAAAACATTACATTTCCAAGCTTAATAAATCTTAAATACATAATGTTCTTAATTTATTATTTTTCTTAATCTCTCTCCCCTCTTTTCATCCATTTCTCATGTCATCACTTGATGGATCTTGGATCTAAGGCCCATAACATTTGTGGCCATCATTCATTCTAAGAAATGGATCCCATTCTTAAATCATTAAAACTTAATATCTTGTTTAGAGATACTTACAATCTGTGGTTCTCCCGGTTGTCTCTTGCTCCTCTTGTTCCTTATTCTTTCTCCTTCTTCTTTCTCCTTGATACTCGGCCAATGGTGAGCTTGACCAAGGTAATATCACCAAGGTTTGGGGTCGGCTAATGGTAGGGTTAGATTTTGAGGGAGAGAGAGAGAGAAGAAGGGAATGGAGAAAATATCTCAACCTTGGGTCTTGGGTGGTCGGTCAACACTTAGTTTCTTCTTCCCTTTCTTCTAAGTTTCTTCTCCTTCTTTCTTCCTTGGATGGGGTCGGTGGTGAGAGGGAGGAGGAGAGAAAGAGAGTGAGATGAGTGGTAGGGTGAAAGCCATTCCATTCCTTGATGCCTTAGCCCACACACTTGCATGATGGCCTTCACCCACCAAGCATGGGCTCCTTGTCCTTGGTGGTGGTGGTTGAGACCAAACCACCACCAAGCTAACTGTTTGGGGGTTTAAGGTGGGAGTAGTTTGGTCTACCTCCCATTGACCATTTGACCTCATGATGAGAGGTATGGGTCTTCATACCTTGAGTGGTGGTGGTTGAAATGAAACCACCACCCCAAGTCCATGGTTTCCTTGGGTGGTTTCAATGGGATGAAACCACTCTTTGACTTGCCCCTTGACTTATCCACTTGACTCTACTTTGACCAGCCTAATTAATTAAATTACATCCTCACTTAGGTTAAATAAATTCCTATTTAATTTTGATTCCATTACATTAATGAATCCACCCATGGTTGACCAAGTCAACCATGGTGGTCAGCCCCACCAATTCTTTAGCCAACCGCCACCTCACTTGGTGAGGTGGAGGTGGGTCCCACTCGATTATGCCCCTTGGCCTAATCAAGATTAAACTTAGGTGATTTATATTAATTAAATCAACTTTATTTACTTTGGTCCTCCTTAATGCCCTTTGACCCATCCATGGTTGACCAAGTCAACCATGATGGTCGGCCCCATCTTTTCCTTGGTCCACATGCCACCTCACTTGTTGAGGTGGGGGTGGGCCCCACTTTGACCATTATTGACCCTTTAGATGGATCCCATCCAATCCATGGTTCATTGGACCATACTTGGGCCTTTGTCCAAATTTTGATCCATTTAACATCCATGACATCAAAATTCCCATTTTCCATTATTTGAAATAATAAATGCCATATATGTATATTGATTTAAAAACTCGGGCTATTACATATCGTTCCTCGGAATACAAGACCCTATCCTGGTCGTAACTCCCATTCCGGTATGACTTCACCTGTAGACATCTTGGCCCATATCTCCTCCACTTCCTGGTCTATCCGTTGTTCCTATTCGATCTTGGTAACCATGTTGGACCGTATGATCAAATTGTACATACTCCCATGGTTATTGATATATAAATTGAACTCTCGTATGGTATTCAACATCTCCCATTCTGTCCTGATCAAAGATGCCACTGATGCATGTGATATGCGGCTGAGGGCATCTGCCACCTTTTTTCTTGCCAGGGTGATAACGAAGTGCGAACTCATAATCCGTCAAATATTCCATCCATCTACACTGCCTCAGGTTGAGCTCTTTCTAATCAAACAAGTATTTCAAGCTCTTATGATCTGAAAACACTTCAAATTTCTCGCCATATAGATAATGTCTCCAGTTTTTGAGAGCGAAGACCATTGTGGTTAGTTCAAGATCGTGCATAGGATAGACGCGTTCATGTATTTTCAATTGTTTTGAACCATAAGCCACCACACAATGAGTTTGACTGAGGACACACCCGAGTCCTTCTCCTGAAGCGTCGCATTCTACCTCATAACCCTTGCCACTTTCTGGTAAAATTAAGATAGGTGCAGTTGTAAGTCTATTCTTCAGCTCTTCAAATCTCTGGTTGCACAAATATGACCACTTAAATTTGACTCCTTTCTGAATGAGTCGGGTCAGTGGAGATGCAATCTTGGAGAAATCCATCATAAACTTCCTGTAGTAACTAGCCAATCCCAAGAAGCTACGGATATCAGTTACATTCTTTGGCACTTTCCACTCTTCCACTGCCGCCACTTTAGCTGGGTCCACAGCTATGCCTTCTTCTGATATAACATGCCCCAGAAAGTTAACTTTGGGTAGCCAGAATTCACATTTGCTGGCTTTGGCATATAATTTGATTTTCCTCAATGTGTTCAGAACTATCCTCAGGTGTTCAGCATGTTCTTCCTGAGTTTTGGAATAAATCAAAATGTCAACAATAAATATAATGACAAATTGGTCCAAGTAAGGATGAGAATTCCTGTTCATTAGATCCATGAACACAGCCGGTGCATTGGTGAGTCCAAACGGCATGACTACAAACTCAAATAGTCCATACCCCGTCCTGAAGGCTGTCTTTTCTATGTCCTCCTCCCTAACCCTGATTTGATGGTATCCAGACATCAGGTCAATCTTAGAGAAATGACTGGAACCTCTAAGTTGATCAAACAAATCATCGATCCTGGGTAGAGGGTACTTGTTTCTGACCGTCAGCTGGTTCAATTTTTGGTAATCAACACACATATGGAGTGAACCATCCTTATTCTTCTAAAATAAAACCGGAGCTTCCGAAGCCGATGTACTGTTCCGGATGCAACCCAGTCTAAGCTGTTCATCAATTTGCTTCTTTAACTCGGACATCTCTGCTGGTGCCATCCGGTAGTGTGGTAATGACACTTGTGCAGTGGCAGGGTACAACTTGATTTCAAAATTAATCTCCCTCATAGGAGGCAAGCTGGGAATTCTGTTGGGAATACGTCCTTCCTTTACTATTGCTGGAAGTTCAGCCACCAGTGCCTTGTTGATTTTGATACTGTTCAATACTAGATGATTCAATCCTTCATGCAGTCTGCTTTGTTTGTCAGTACGAACTACATGTTGTTTTCCCTCAGGTGACCAAAATGTCACCCAGCGGCGATGGCAATCAATGTTGGCTTGAAAGCTAGCCAACCAGTCCGTTCCGAAGATAATATCATACTCGGTCATATCGAGTACCAAATAGTTGAACTCAAATCTGAGTCTAGCGAGTTCAGTAGTCACTGCTGTGCATATAAGCCCCAATGATGTGTCTCCGACGGGGGATGCAATGGTGAGTGATGTGGACAATTTTTGTATTAAAGTTCCAGTTGCAGATATGAATGCAGCAGATATGAAAGGCTGAGATGCTCCAGAATCAAATAAAGCAAAAGTGTAGGAACTACTGATTACCGATATACCTTGAGTCACAGAATTATCCTCTGCTGCTGGAGGAGCTAAGGTAAATAACTGTCCAGATCCTGTAGGAGCCTGTCGCGCCTGGTTAAATGTCCTACCTCCTCGTGAGTTAGCTGGTCTAACTGGTGGGCGAGATGAACCTCTGGAATAAGAGGGTTTGTTGAGTTGTGGGCATTCCCTCTTAAAATGTCCCAGCTGATCACAATGGAAGCAGTTGTTCACTCCCCTTCGTGTTGAGATACCTCCTTTTCCTTCTCTCTCTGGTTTTGTTGGGTATTTCTCTTTGGAGGCATCTTTCCCTAAGCCATTGAAAAATGTCAAGACTTAGCTTTCATCGTAAAGTTTGTATTTTCTTGTTTTGGGGAAATTTCCAAATAAGCACTCTTGATTTTGCTTTGTTTCTAGGGAAATATATCCTATGTTGCTATGTTTGATTAATCCAATTATTTTGACTGTACTTCCTTTGCTATCATCCGTCTGAGTCTAACGAAGTAAATTAATGCACGGGGGCCGGTTTAATTTACTCCGAAAGATTCAATGTTTCTAGTTCGCTCTGATACCAATTGTAACGCCCCGCCCTTTTCACTAGCTTTCCTTTTCGAAAATCAGAGTCAATTTTTTTTTTTCATAAAGAAAGAGTGACAGAGAGCGGGATATCACGACGCAAGCTAAGTCCGAACTTTTAAAGTCCGACCTTTAACTGGCCAACCCTATGTGTGCATGTACTAAGTCCATGGAAGCAGTTCACACATAACAATATCAGCATGCAGAATTAAAATCAAAACATGCGGAATCATAATAGAACCTAGTTCTATTCCATTTTAGATAGCAAGATACGTCAAGTCTTTATCCATAATTAAAATATAGTATCCAAATAAAACATCCAACCATGGCAAATCATCTAAGTTATTACATGTCTGAAGTCTAGTTACTCAAATACAAGTCCATAAGTAAATTAATCAAAATATAAATTAAAAGCATCCCTTGTTTCCTGTATCATCCACTAGGGTAGAAGTAGGGCGTTAGAACAACGCGCCCAGTAGGTATTCCAATTAGGGCTTAAACATGGTTAGTACAAAACATATATAATAATATCTTAATGTCAAAAACCATATAAGCCATGCCATGTCATGATGTCAAATGCAATGAGTCCCACCCATCACAAGTACATACAAGTACCCCCACATAGCTCTTTCAGATGCCCCGACGGAGTGTGGACCCTTCAGTTTTTTCCTGATGGAAAAGCACATCAAGGTATCCCACATAGGTTTTTCGGACGCCCCGACGGAGTGTGGGCCCTCCGATTACATATCCTTCACCCCATGCCATGCATGAGATGCCAATGAAACACATGCTATTTTATATAATAAACATAGCATTAAAACTCACATTTAAAACATATCTTTTTCAACATAAAATCATCAAATAAAATAAGAAACATTGTACATAAACCAATTGTTTCAAAGAGATGGAATCCTACCAAAGATCACTAACCTGTCCTTGCGCTTCCGTCTGCTCACCGCTCATGATCGTACACACCTTTGTGAGGTCCCGTTATCTTATTGCACAACAATTAATTAAACCCATGTCCCAATTGATTTCTTATCATAACTAAGTCCAAAAGCACCTTAGTCCATAAATCATTCCCCATGGGGTTCGGCCATACACCATGGCCAAACCCATTGTCTATCATTTTTCACCTATTTACATCCTTGCCATTGCTTCCATCACCTCATGTTTAGGTTTCCAAAACATAAGTCCATTCACTTATTTACTCATGCATAAGTCCATGTTTTAATCCACAAACCTACCTCATGGGGTTCGGCCATACATCATGGCCGAACCCATGATCTTTCATCTCCTTATTTCTAGGTCCAACAACATAAACAAAAGCCTAAAATCCAATAATATAATCCATAAGCATATATTTGCATTCTCCAATTAGAACACCATTCACTTAAAATATTTATAAGCATAACATCTATAAAAATTGTTTCATGGGGTTCGGCCATACACATGGCCGAACCCATGATGTCTAAATTCCAATTTTAGCAATTACCATCCTTGAATCCATAAATCAAGGTTCCTTCCTTTTTGATCCAAAAGTCCATAATTAGAAACTTTCTAATTTAATAACCATCCTCCATGGGGTTTGGCCATACACCATGGCCTAACCCTATGGTTCATATTCTTCTCTTTGACAATTATTAATCCTTGATCTTCCATTTAATCAATTACCATATTAAATCCATCTATATATTTTTCCATGGGGTTCGGCCATACACCATGGCCGAGCCCATGATCCATGATTCTTATCCATTTTTAAACCCTTTAACATCATCATAATATTCCATGGTTTTCATCACTCAAAAACCCATAAAGTAAACCATGTCTTTCCATGGTTTCCATCCCTTAAAAATAACCAATAACCTTCCATTAAAAATCACCAAAGTCCTTCCATGGGGTTCGGCCATGTTGTTCATCCTTTTCATTAAAATTATCATGATCATCTCCCAATTCTCTTCCATGGGGTTGGGCCATACACCATGGCCGAGCCCTATGGTTCCTTATCTTAAACAAAAATATCTAATTACTTACTGGTTCCGCGACTCCTCCCGTTTTCCTTCGGTTGTTCTTGCTCTTCCTATCCTTCTCCTTCTTTAGCCTCCTCTCCTCCTTGATCTTTCACTTGCTGACTGTCCTCTCCTTCTCTTGTTATGCCATGCACCCCTCTTAAATTTGGGTGTGCCATGCGCCCCTTATTCCCTCATTTTATTACTTCCAATTGGTCCCAATTTAGAAGGTGCCATGCGCTCTTTCTTCCTTTATTAATCTCCAATTGGTCCCAATTTAGAAGGTGCCATGTGCCCCTTCTTCTAGCCATTGCCGTCTACCCTTGTGTCTTTCTAATACTTCCACTCGGCCAATCTTAGAAGGTGGTGTGCGCCCCTTCTTTCTTAGCAATTGCCTTAGTGTCATTCTTAATCAAGGAAAGGCCCATTTTTAAATGATCTTATGCGCCTAACCTTGGATATGGAAATCCCTATACACGGCCATGCATCTTTATTTAATTTTAGACATCTTATTTATTTAGCAATCCCCTTTTTAAAAATATTCTAGCACATCATCATGGATATGGATATCTAAAATTCGGCCATGCACAATTATCCCAAGTTCCTTTATGATCATGACAATTTATCCAAATCCCTTATTTATATATATATTGCATTACTAATTAAATTTAGCCCCATTTAATTCTATTGGAACCATTTCCACAATCCGTTGGGTCTAAATTGGGCAATGACCCAACACTTTACCCATATAAGGTCCATATCTAATAATTCACAAATTAAATGGGTAATTTTCATATATATTAATAACTTGAAAATCCGGGTTACAACTTAAGTCCATAAAAGACCTCATGGGGTTCGGCCATACACCATGGCCGAACCCATGATCTTTCATTTTAGCCTATATTTACAACTTTGCCATCATTTCCATGATCTAACTATATGAATATAATTCCGTAATTCTTTATGGGGTTCGGCCATACCCCTTGGCCGAACCCATGGTCTAAGGTTCTTCACCAACAAACTTCCATTTAAACTCTTTAACATTTTTATTACCCACCAATATCCTTTCCATGGGGTTCGGCCATACACCATGGCCGAGCCCTATGGTTCATCATTTCCCTTCTTAAAATCATACATTTGAGATTGATCTTTCGATGGTTCCCTTTCATTCATCCATTTAAACCCTTTAAAATCATAAACCTATATCTATGATTTTCATCTTTCAAATCCATTAAAATAACTAATGTCCTTCATGGTTTTCATCCCTCCAAAAATCATATACCATTACCAACAAACTCCTATGGGGTTTGGCCATACAACATGGCCGAACCCTAAGGTCCATTAATTCCTTTTTAAATCATATAGTCAAGATGAATATTCTTTGATGGGGTTCGGCCATATATCATGGCCGAACCTCATCCACTCCTTTTCGTCCTTGGTGGTCCATGCATATTAATCTTAGGGTTTGGCCATGCAATGGCCGGACCATGTTTCCTTCACCATTTTTTTTTAATAAAAATTCCTTGGGGACTTACCGATTCCGCGACTCCTTCGGTTTTCCTTCGCTCCGACTTGTTCTTCCGATCCTTTCTTTCCTTAGCCTCTTCCTCCTTCATTCTTACTTCTTTGGCCGAGACTGATCTTGATGCAACCCCTTGAAGTGATTCAACCAAGAGATATAGTTTGAGAGAGAGAGAAGGAGCTTGGGATAGAAACTACTCCAAGTTCTTGTCTTGAGGGTGGTCGGCCTTGTATGAGAGGAAGTGAAGGTGATGAAAACATTGTCTTGAGAGCGGTAACAGCCAAGAGGGAGAGGGAGAGAATGAAATGAACACTTTTGTCTGTCCTTGATCAATAGGGTGGGCCAAAGGTGGTGTCCCTTGGTGGCACCCCTTTGTAACTCCCATATTCCTTTACTTCCCTCCTTAATGGTCCATGTGGGGGTTTCATCCTTGAGATGAAACACACCCAACAGTTGGCTCTTGGGTTTCCATCTTGAGATGGAAACCAACACCCCCTCCCCCCCCCCCCCCCACCCCTCCCCTCCCCATGTTTCCAACGTGTGCTTGCCTTGGTGTTACCTTATGTAACCTCCACAAAACGCCACCTCTCCATTTAATTCCCATTTGGGGCTTTCATCCATGGGGTGAAACTCCCATGTAGCCAATGGTCTTGCCTTGGCTTGGACACAAAACCGTCCCTTTCCCTTTGATGATTCATTTGGGGGTTTCATCCATGAGATGAAACTCCCACACCTCCAACGTGTAACCCATTGGAGTTTGAATTTTAAACAATAAAATTCTTCCATTTCCCACTCCACTCAACTCATTATTTCGACTCATCATTTTAATTTAACTCATTTGAAATCAATTCAAACCCTTGATCCCATTTCCAGTTTAATTCAGCCCCACATAATTTAAACTTGAACTCACTTGGTAGTCAACCCAAGTCAATCACTGCCCATTGTGTCCCAATTGAGCATTTCGGCCCAATTAACAAATTTTGACACAATTAACACTCTTGACCCAATTGAACACATCTGACCCATTTATTTCTATTGAAACCATTTCCACAATTTGTTGGGTCTTAATTGGGCAATGACCCAACACTTTACCCATCTAAGGTCCATATTTAATAATTCACAAACTAAATGGGTAATTTTTATATATATTAATAACTTGAAAATCCGGGGTGTTACAATTTGAGTCTGTAGAATCAATCTAGTTTAGAATTTGAATTTGTATTAGAGTCAGTCTAGAGTCTGTTTTGTTGTTTTTGTTACAGGCATTGTTGCAAGTGGAGCCATCTCAGATATGTCTGAACTCAAATTGTTTTTTTTTCCAAAATTTTCTTCTAATTTATATCTGATCACTGTAGATTGGGGAACATTGAGGACAATATTCAATTTAAATTTGGGGATAAAGGGGGGTTACACTTGTCAGTCTTATTTCTAGTTTTGGAGTCCCACTTTTTTTTTAAAAAGAGAATTAAAAATGATTTTTCAAGATTAATGTGACTAAAACTTTTTATATCACATTTTTCGAAAGGAATTTTGTGAAATTTATGCTCGAAAAATTTTACACAGTTATATTAATTTATGCCTGAAAAATAAGAGTATTCATGAGTCAAGTAATCACTAGAAGAATACTAGTGGAGACTTTTTGACCCAGTGAGCTTTAGTCCCATCCGATTTTTATGAGGGTTATAAGTAAATTCTTTATTTTCTTTGATGTGCGCAATATTTTTTTTTAAGATTTCATTATTCTTTGATTTTGGTAAAATACTAAGAACGACATAAAATTGGATTACTACACCAGAATTTTTTCTAAATTTATTTGAAACAAAAAAATGACATTCCAATAATGAGATCTATATTTTTTTAATTGTTCCATCTTTTCACCAGGGGTGGGTGACATAGGGGTTTAAAGGCTTGTTGCATTCTAAATGCAATCGAGAGTGCCAGTGAAAGTGGTGTAGATTAGGATTTTTAATTTCAATTTTCAGTTTTTAATTTTGCTCGAGGACTAGCAAAATCTAAGTTTACGGGTATTTGATGAACACTCGAAAATGACTATTTTATCCATGGATTATGGACTAGTTAGCCCTTGTTTTGTGTGTTCATTATAAGATTAATGGGAATTTTGGAGTTTTACAGGAAAATAGAGAAAATACAAGATAAGAGAAATTAGATGATGAAAATGCAAAAATTGGGTATAACATGTTATTTTTGGAAAATTGGGATGTTTAATGAATATTTTTCCACAATATAGGCTTTTATCCTAAATGGGTTACTATTCATTATAAATTACAAGAATTAGCAATATAATAGGGTGCTCAGGCCACTACACATATTGTCTTCTGAAAATGACCATGTAGACAAATTGAGTTAGGCCTAGAGATATAAGATGCTCAAGCCACTACTCATATAGCGAGTTAGGCCTAAAGATCATTCAGTGCCCAAACCCTTTTTCTACCGAGCGGTGAAGTTAATTGGACAACTACTGATAGCTACCAGGTTGTGTTTCCGCTGAGCCACAGATAGAGAGTATCGGCCTGGAAGTGAATACATAATATAGGTTTACATAATAATACCAATGAAAAGGGGTTAGTATCATTTTTAATTATTAAATTAGCATAGACATCACATGAAAACCTCGGGTCTAAACTTAGCATGACAGCCTAACTTAGACTAAGTTTCATAAACATGTTCTGGGTTCCTCGGAACATGCATTGGAACCAAGTACTGTGGCTTCGGAACTTCTGAGCCACTGCCTAAAATTTGGGCTTTACAGAGCCTTCGGAACTTGGGTTATGTCCTTTGGAACTTCTGAAGTTCAAGTCTCTGAACTTCCAAGCCTGCTTTCGAACAGAAGCAAAGAAAGCAGGAAATACATTAGGTCTCAGTGTGCCTCAGAACCTGTCGAGGTCTACTCGAAACTTTCGAGAGGTTCGGAATGTTCGAAAGGGTCTCGGAATGTCCTGTCTTACTTGTTGAGGAAGAGAATTCAACAGTTAACATCTGCTCCATTGGAACCACGAACTGAAGTTCGGAACTTCCAAAGTGTTTCCTTTGAATCTTCCGATGGCCGACTCTCAGAACTTCCGAAAGTTGTCTTCTTCCTCTATCACCTGCATCAGAGCATCGATGGGAGGGACTGTGGAAAATACGAATCTAGAAACAATGGGTTTTCTGAATTCATTTTTCACATCCTTCTGGTTAGATGGACTTTTCAATGAGTCCTCTTTAATTCTAAATCAATTAAACGAAAAGAATCAAGATTATGATCAACTTGCAAAGCCATATCCGAGCAACCTTTTCTCAACTTGTGATTGCACTTACTCAAGGCACATCTTGAACATCACATTGGGAAGGAGAAGTCTTTAAGAAGCATACATCTACAAGTGAGCTCATACAAAAGGCAAGTGCTTCTTAGTGATTTATTTTATAAATCATCTTGTGAAGTGGACTAAGGCAAAGAATCCGGAACCACTATAAAAAATAGAGGGATAAGGAAGTAGACCTTGGGTTGTCGAACCTTTCAAAATGGAGAAAAAATGGATTAAGAAGAGGTACTCTGGAGCCACTATAAAACACTCTAGAGCATCGTCTTTGGCACAGTGGTGGGTGGACTTCCCAGCCGATTGAGTGAGGTGAAATTCCTACTCTATTTGTGAGGGTGTAAGTCCCCACATAGTGAATTCGAGATAACCCTAGGTTGGATTGGTCTTTAGAGTGGATGTATGTTGTTTAATCGAACCACTATAAATTGGTCTTGTGGGTGTTGATCTTTAGTTGTGTGATTGTTCTTATAATTGTACACACTTTTGATCACACAACCCATTTCTCTTGCTTAACATTATTAATCCATTGTAAATTTGTTAAATAATCAAGAAATTTGTAAAGATCATAAAAATTGGGGATTGTCCTATTTCACCCCCCCCCCCCTCTCTCTCTCTCGAGACAATCTCTGTCTTTGTTCTAGCACCCAAGGGAACTTTCATACTTGATTCATTAGTTTAATCGCATTGGATACAACAATCAGGTGATTGTGTGTTAGCAAATGTGATTAAACATTCAACACAAGAAAATAGTTTTAACACCACAAGAACAAGGATACAAGATATATAGTGGTTCGGTTAGCCAGCCAACATCCACTATTAGGACTCGCTCAACCTTGAGATACCCCCAAATTCACTAAGTGGGGACTTACACCCTCACAATTAGAGTAGGAATTCCACCTCACTCAATCGGTTGGGAATTCCACGTACCACTTTGCCAGAGACGATGCTCTAGATTTTTTGTAGTGGTTTTGGAGCCAAGCCTCCATAATCTACTTTCACAGGACAAAGGTTTTAAAATAAAAATTAAAACTATGAAGCACTTGCCTTGTAGCTCTTTCTCGAAGACGTGTGATTCTCAAAGATTCACCCAATGTGGGCCGACGCTCCGCCTTGTAGCCGTTGTAGAGCAATCAAAATTTTAGGGTAACTTGGAAACTAGTTATACCAAGTCCTTCCTAGTTTGTATCTTTTCTTTCCTCATCCCTTTCTCTTTTCACTAACTCAATCAATAGATTGGTTGTATTTGATTCTCAGGTGTAGGCACATGAGTGTTGATCATTTCTTAAAGAGTGTGATTCTTCTCAGTTCAAGGAAGATAATTAAAAGATCACATAACACTCATATTTATAGAGGAGTCTTCACAGTTTTTCAAACTGTCCAGTACCAACATGTCATGGGCACCGATGGGCTGGTGTTCATATTTATTACTGTTCAACCACCCGACAGTTGCACATTAAATGCACCCTCAACGACATTATTAATTTCCAGACGACAGGTCGGTGTCACCGATGGGTCGACAAACATGGCACCGAGAGGTCAGTCCATACGAGGGTCTCGATCTTGGGCAATACCATGTAGACAAGGCTTCATGTCCAGAAACTTGTCCTACCCAGAACGACTTGTCGCCCTTTATCGAGGGGTCGGTCTTGGTATGCTCGAACGGTCTTGAATTACTGAGATGTCTGTTTCTTCGAGAGTCCATTGGCTTTTTAAGTTCCATAACTCATAAGTTATCATCGACGAGTTATTGACTATGAGGGGTCGTAAAATTCACGACCGAGGGGTTAGTGCATACGAGACTCTCGATCAGAGGCATACCCAGAATGACAATTCAACGTTCCAGAACCTTTGTCAATCCGGCCGACCAGTCTTTGACCACAATGGATAAATCATTTCTCCACCGAGGGGTCGGACAGAATGACTGGTTGAGCTGACAGTGAACTTAATTCATATTTTCTAGTTGGCTTCTAATTCAATGTCAAGCTTCCTCTATAGGCTTTTAATGATTTTATCATTTGTTCAACTAAGCTAGGAATGGTCCTACTAAGGTATGGATACCACCTAAAGTCATCTATGGCCCAATACCTGTTTTGTGATTGCCATAGCGATGAGCTTCAATCTGGTGGAGCATGATCTTCACACTCGATCACCTTAAGTCTTTAAGCTTCTAGCAAGTGTTTCTTTCCGAGTCATGGAATTGACAAACTTAGGGACTCGGCCAACCGGGGCACTAACAATCTCCCCCTTTGTCAATTTCATGACAAAAATTAGAAGCTAACCCTATTACAAACCCACCCTTATTACATTACATTTGAATACAAAATATTCCATTGTTTACATGTACATATTCTAATGGAAAAACAAGATTATAATCTTCACATATTCTTGTTCAGCTTGCTTCAAGTTGTAACATCCCAATTTCTCAATAATAGGAATATTTATGAAAATGCCACTGGATTGGTGAATTTAATGAACATCAAATTGGCCCAATATGGTTAATTGGGTCAAAGGATCCAATTGGGACCCAATGGGTCATAATGGATTTATTAGACCATTGGGTGAGCCCAAATTTAATGGGGTTAAGCTGAATTGATTGGAAATTAAGTGGAGCATAAGTGGAAACATGATTTGGCCATGGGTTGGCCGAATCTACCAAGAGTATGGAGTAAGTATATTGATGGTTTTTATAAAGTGAAAACCATGCAAAGTGATGGACTGATTTGGATGTTTTATTTACACCTAAGATGCATGTTTTGAAAAGAATTGAGTGTCATGTTTTGGGCCATGGAATGGCCGAATGTATCAAGGAATTTAACCTTGGGTAAAGGTGGTATAGATTGATAAAATGTATCATTGGGTTCGGCCACCTTGGATGGCCGAACCCCATGAAATTGGGTTGGTTATTGGATGGTTTTTGATAGGTAAAAATCCGATAATATTATATTGATTATTACATGGGTAATGAGACATAAAATATGTTTAAGAGGACCAAGTCATGGACATAGGGTTCAGCCACCTTGGATGGTCGAACCCCATGAAAGTATTTGATGATTGGTAGGGCTTTGGAGAGATAGAAATCATATCAATGGTGGAGAGGTTTACATGTTTTAAATAAGGCTAAGTATTTGACAAAAGGGGAGGTTTACATGTTTTAAATAAGGCTAAGTATTTGACAAAAGGGGTTTAAATCATAGGCCATAAGGTTCGGCCAATTGGGATGGCCGAACCCCATGAAATGGTGCTATAATTTTATGGTGATTTGTAATGGTTTTGAGGGATAGAAACCATGCAATATTATGGGATTTCTATATGATTAAAATGGAGATATAGGTATTGTTTGTAATAGCCCGGACTTTTTAAATTAGTACAAATGTGGATATTATTTATTTTAATGGTGGAAATTGGAAATTTGATGGAATAAATGGTGAATGGATCAAAATATGGACAAAGGCCCAAGTATGGCCCAATGGACCGTGGATTGGATTTAAATTCATTTAAAGGGTTAATGATGGTCAATTGGGCCAAGGATGGTCAAATTGGGCCCAATACCCATTTGGGATCCAATGGATCAAGATGAGGTAAGCTCTAAGGTAAATGAGTAGGAGGTGAATGTAATTGGGCCATGGGCCCAATGGTGATCCAAGTAGTTGAAGTGGTTTTAATTAAATTTAAATCACCTAAGTTGGTGATGGAATGATCAAGGTAGCATGGCCGAATGGGACCCACCTCCACCTCACCAAGTGAAGTGGCGTGTGGACCAAGGATTGGTGGGGCCGGCCACCATGGTTGAATTGGTCAACCATGGGTGGAATAATGGAATTAGGTTAAGTGGGGATTAATTAACCTAAGGTAATTATCTAGTTAATTAAATGATTTAAGCTAACCAAAAAGGTGGTCAAATGGTCAAAATTGGGAGACCAAACCACCTTATCACCAAGCTCAAAAACGTTGGCTAAGGGTGGTGGTTTATCCCAACCACCACCACTAAGCATAAAAATCCCATGTGGTTGGTGAGAAAATTAAATGGTGGAGTGTAGGTCACTCCACCAAAGGAAATGAACCTTATCTCTTTCTCTTTTCATCCAACTCATTTCATTCTCTCCCTCTCTTGCTCTCTCATAACCGTCCCACACCAACAAGAGAAAGAATAAGAAAAACTTGGAAGGAAAAAAAGAGAAGACAAGAAGAAAGAAGCCCAAGCTTGGCCATCACTCCAAGATCAATCCTTAGTATCTTCTTCCTCCTCTCCCTCTCTCAATCTACCTCCACCATTGGCCGACCCAAGCATAGGAGTTTTTCATTGGGTCAAGCACATCTTGGCTAACCAATCAAGGAGAAGAAGAGAAGAGAAGGCCAAGGAATCCGAGAGGAGAAAGACAAGCCGGAGGAGTCGTCGGATTGTAAGTAATTCTTAAACAAGAATTTTACATTTTAAGGGTTAAGAGGTAGTTATGGAATCCATTTCTTGGATTGGTTGGTGGCCAAATTGTCATGGGCCTTGTATCTCAAATCCATCCAATGAAAGGAGGAAGAATGGGCAAACCCTAAATGGGTAAATTAGGTTAAGAAGAATAAAGGAGGTACTAAGGACATTATGTAATAAAATTTATTTAAGCATGAAATGTGTGTGATTTTTTGGAAGGAATCATGGTGAGTAATTAAGTAAGCTTAAATGGGGTTTTTAAGATCAAAACCATGGAAGGGGGATTTATGATTTTAAGGTGTTAGTGAATAAATGTGAGTGAAGTTAAAGAGTTTTAATGAGGAAAATTATGGAGGGTATTAATGATTTTTTTTAATGGCCTCAAGAGTGGTGGAAAAGAATGACCCATGAACCATGGGTTCGGCCATGGTGTATGGCCAAACCCCATGGCGATGTAGTAGGAATTTAATGGGGTTCTTAATGAATGGAAACCATGGAATATGATTTATGATTTTTAAGATTCTAATGACAATTGTTAGTTTTTTTAAAGGAGTGGAAATAATGTTTTAAAATGTAAAACCATGGAGAAATTTTGGTGAAACCTAGGTGTTTTGGAATTATGGAAAAATATTGGGGAGTGATGGTAGGTGGTTAAGGATTTAATATGGGTTTTAAAAGAATGGAAGCCATGGAGGGTAGTTAATGATTTTAGGGTTTTAAATGAATGAAATGTGTGTGATTTTATGGAGGGAATGCTTTTGAACCCTATGGTGATGTATGTGTAATGATGATGGGTGTAAAATTATGGAAATTGATGGAGAGTGATTGGTGAACTTAGAAGTAATTGAACCATAGTGATGATGAGGGAATGTTGGCAACCTTAATGGAATTTAAATGTAGTTAGTGATGATCAAAATTAATGATTTAAATGCATGATGTAAACCCCTTCATGGAGGGACTTATTTTGAGTCTAAATGTGCTAAATAGACCTAAGAAAATTGGGGAAAAGACATCATGGGTTCAGCCATGGTGTATGGCCGAACCCATGACCCCTTTTGTAAGTCATTTTGTGAGTAAGTTTGGGATTATGTATGTGGTTAGATGGATGGAAAATTAGGTTAAATTAAAGGGGCTGATGTTAATGATCCCATGACCCATTTTTATGAGCCACTTGATGGGCTAAGCATGGGGTTATGTATGTGTTTAAATGAATGGAGATTAGGTTAATTAAATGGCTGATTTCTAATGTTGTTATGTCATGGTTAATGAGACATCAATGGACCCATGTTGTGAATCAATTGATGGACTAAGATTAAGGTATATGCATATGGATTAATTAATGGGGATTAGATTAAGTAAATGGCTGTTTTTAATAATTTAATGTCATGGTTGATGGCTCATGAATGGATCCAAGATTATGGATCAATTATGGGCCTAAGAATGGAGAAATATAATGAGAACTTAACCATGGAGGAAGAGTGGCAAAATCGTAAATAATGGCCAAATTCAAGAACCATGGGTTCGGCCATGATACATGGCCGAACCCCATGGGAGATTCATCATGGACTTAGGTGTTTTAAGGATGACCTTATATATGGCTAAATAAAGCCTATGGTGGCTGGTTTTTAGACTCATGTGATTAAGATAATCAATGGACTAAAATGGGACCCACAGAACTACATAGTGAGGTTCGGCCATGGTGTATGGCCGAACCCCACTAAGGCATGTATTAGGGACTTAATCATGGATAAAATATGGATTGATTTGGTAACGTATAATAAGGTATCGGGACATCGCAATCGGTGCGCGATCGGCGACCGGATTCGTGAACGAAAGCGTAAAGGGACGCTAGTCGGTCTTCGGTAGGATTCCTACCTTTTTGTAAGCCATGGATTATGTGTTATGTATGGGTTTTTCCTTGATTTATTTTGGTAAGCATATGATTGTTTTAAGATGGGTTTTAAGGCTATGATGTGTATATTGATGCTTTGCTTGATCTATTTTTGATAATCAAATTATATGTTTTATTGATGGGATTTTAAATGCCATGGTTTGTGCTATCATATATATTACATGGCATATGGCATCTACATCTCATACATGACATGGGAGGGATATGGCATGGGAAGGATGAAATGAAACCGGAGTCCATGCTCCATTGGGGCGACCGAGAAGCAAGCATGGGGATATCTTGATGTGTTTCATCCATCAAGAGGGGTATTATGAGATATAACTGGAGTCCATGCTCCGTCGGGGCGACCGAGAAGCAAGCATGGGGATATTTGATGTGTTTGATTCCTCAGGGAGGTTACTATGGGCTCTATGATATGTTGATAAGGTTATTCAAACAAGAATGTTACTATGTATTATTATACCTTGATGATGGTTCTTCCATCAAGGGGGATGTTATATTTATTATTATACCTTGATGATGGTTCTTCCATCAAGGGGGATGTTGTATTTATTATTATACCTTGATGATGGTTCTTCCATCAAGGGGGATATTTGTATTTGTAGTTATACCTTGAGGAGGCTTTGCCATCAAGGGGGACATTATGTATGGTTGAAAAAGGAACATTGTACAATAATGATGAGCTTGATGGGTGGGATTCATGACATAGGACACCCATTGCATGACATTGCACCAAATTACATGGTTTTTGATATGATATTATCTATATGTTTTGTTATCACTAATCCATGTGTTAGCCCTCTCGAAGTCCTACTGGGCGCGTTGTCTAACGCTCTACTTCTACCCTAGCTGATGACGCAGGAGATGGCGGACACGAAGGATGAGACGGAGGCCTAACTTAGGAGTTTGGGAAGGCGGACTACTTAGTTTATTTAATTTATTTTGGAAATGTAATTTGAATAGCTTAGGTCGTCGGAATGTAATAATTTAGATTACTTACTATGGTTTGGATTTTATTTTGGACATTATCATTTTGAAGTAATTTAGTAATTTAAATGATGTAACCATCTCTGCTATCTAGAAATTGTTAAGGTAGTCTCTATTATAATTCCGCACTTAGTTTAATATTCTGCAAGCTTTCTTCTACATGTGAATCGTTCTTCGTGGACTTAGTTTCCATGCACACGTAGGGTTGGCCAGTTAAGGGCCGGGCTTTAGAAGCTTGGACTTAACTCGCGTCGTGACGTCCGCTCCCTTTGTCACTCTTTATTTTAAAATAAAAAAAATTTAGACTCTGATTTCGGTGAAAAGGGGTGGGCGTTACACTGTTTCGGGTCAGCCATTGGATGGCTGAACCATATGGTTCTTATGATTAAAGAGTAAAGCCTAAGTTAAGTACATAGGATGGAATCATTGAACCAAGGGAACCATTGGGTATGGCCATGTGTACGGCCGAACCCCATGGACCATTTTATATGGACTGTTTTGTTGAATCAAAGGGTTTCAACTTTGAAGATTATGGAATAATATGAAGTATTTAAAAGGGTTCCAAGTGAACATTTGGACAAGTCATGGGTCGGCCATTTCATGGCCGAACCATGAGGTTACTATGGCTAAGTTGTGACATGAAGATTCAAATGTGGAAACCATTGGGTTCGGCCATATGTATGGCCGAACCCCATGGACCATGATTATGGGTTTTATGAATCCATTTCATGGAAATAATCAGTGGTTTTTAAAGTTAAAAGCATGATATAAATAAGTATTGGTAGCAATGGCAGTTTTGTGAATAAGGGTAACAATCAAGAGATGAAATGAGGGACCAAACTTAGATGATGTGGTTCGGCCATGTTGTATGGCCGAACCCCATCAAAATAAATGCTTGGGATTAAAGTTGATTCATGGTTTATGTGAACAAGGTGACGGATCTCTTGAACGGCGTATGAGTCATGATCAAGTGAAAAAGAACAAACACCGAAGCTAATCTTAAGTAGGTTTCCTACCTACTTGTAACCACTATGATGATTAGTTTCAATTGGTTTTTGAATCATGAGATTTATGTACATGCTTCATATATTCATTGGCATCTCATGCATGGACATGGGATGGTAATTATGGAATGCCTCCTTAGGCGATGAGGGTCCCACCAGGAGTAGTATCATGATAATGATAATACATTGGTCTCAGGCGATGTAGGTCCCGCCAGGAGAAATGTTATAATGATGGGAAATACATTGGTCTCCTTAGGCAATGAAGGTCTCGCCAGGAGAAATGTTATAATGATGAGAATCACATTGGTCTCCTTAGGCGATGAGGGTCCCACCAGGAGAAATATTATGATGATGAGAGCCACATCGGCCTCCTTAGGCGATGAGGGTCCCGCCAGGAGGAATATCATCAAGAAGAAATGAAAGTGTATTGTGATTTACCTTGACGATGAGAGTCTCGTCAAGTGATGGCTATGTATATGCATGATGGGAGGGACTCATTACATGTGCATATTTACATAGCATTAATTTACCTGTTTTGATGACCATATATATTATGATATATGCATGTATTTATATACTAATCATGTGGTAGCCCTAATCGGAAATCCTACTGGGCGCGTTGATCTAACGTCCTAATTCTATCCATAGAGGATAATGCAGGAAATGGAAAAGGGAAAGAGAAGGTCGTGGACCTGGAGGGGAGCCAAGCTTAAGCGCTTGATTGATGATTGGGATGTCTTTATTATTGTCTTTTGAGTTATATTTTATGGACATGTAACAGCTAGTAAACTCTGCTATGGTTTGTTTATGGTATTGACAATGGATGTTGGATTAAGTTATTTAATAATTGAGACTTGTACTTACTATCTATTCAGTCCAATTCCACAGTTAGTCTAGTTATTCCACAGAATTTGTTTAGTTCCATGTGTGGATTGTTATTGTGGGTTTAGTCCATGCACACATGGGTGGCCAGTTAAGGGTTGGACTTAGGAAGTCCGAACTTAGCTCGCGTCGTGACGCCGTCAGCTCTCTTCCGGTGTTATTCTATTATTATTTAAAAAAAAAATTAGACTCTGATTTCTCGGAGAGGGCGGGGCATTACACAAGTCATGCTTTCTTGTTCAAGTACATAGGCAAGCAACACTAGACAATCATTAGAGGAGTTAGTCCAAATCATAAATGTTATGGATACATGGAGAGGACCTCATGCATGTCAAAAGTATGGTGAATGATCAAAATGTATGGATTGGCCCTTTCATGGCCAAACCCTAGGGTTTCTTGTATGAGAACCATCAAGTAAAAAATCATGGGAATATGATTTTTGAAGAAATAATGAACTAACATGGCCAAACCCATGGAAGGAGATTAAGTAATTTTTAAGGGGTTTAAAGGATGGAAACCATGGAATGATGGTTAATGATTTTTGAGGTTTTGAATAGTTAAAAGTTAGTAAATTTTAAAGGGGTTAAGTGAGGGAAACCATGGAGACATATTGATGATTATTTGTAGTCTTAACTGTTGCAAATGAAGATGAACCATGGACCATGGGTTCGGCCATGCTGTATGGCCGAACCCCCTGGAGAGATTTTAGTGAATTTAAATATTTTTGGAACCATGAAGATGATGGGGAATGTTGGTAAGTTTAGAAGGTTTCAAAGTGGTAAATGATAATGACATAAATGTATGTTTGAAACCCCCTCAAGAAGGGACCTTGTTGTAACACCCCAATTTTTCAATGAAATGGATAATTACCAAAATGCCCCTGAGTTATTAAATTAATTATTTTGTGATGTAAAGTAAGGAAATGGTGGGGCCCATTGCTCAAATTAAGATCATATGAGCACATTATGAATGTTAAGTTTGATTGGTTGGGTAATTTACATCAATTGGGTCAAAAATGGCTAAATGGGTCAAAGGGCCCAAATGGGACCCATCGGGTCTTACTGAATTATTTGACCATTTTGTGAACTTAAATTAAATGGGGTTAGGCTGATTTGATTGGAAATCAAGTGGAGGAAAAATGGGTAGGCCTGACCCATATGTAAAAACCAGTTACAAATGACCAAAATACCCATAATTGGGTCATGGAGTCAAAAACGGGTCAAGGAGCTAAAGGTGGACCCAACGGGTCGAGTTGACTATGGTTGACCGTGTGGACCCTCAAGGGAGCTAAAGCACGAGTTAAATCAGTTGAGTGGGACTGAAGTGAGTTGGAATTAAATCAAGTGGTGAGTCAATTCATGTGCATTAAATGAAATGCATTAAGTATGTGAGTTGGGTGAGTTGAGATGGAAATCTAAATGACCTTGAGTTCAAGTGAGTCAAAATGGAAATTAAAGGGGCTGTAAATCAGTGAGTTGAGTGGGAATTTGAAGAGGTTGGCTGGGTCATAACCACCAAAACAAGTCCCACACGTTGGGGACTTGTTTGGGGTGATTTCCATGATGTATTTTAAATGAGAATACATGGGATTGAGATGAGATGCATGGTAAACTGAATGGCTGCATTGGTAGGTGCCAAGGGGTGCCTTGGATAGCACCCAAGACCCATTTTTTTAGACAAGAATTGATGAGGGAGTGGAGGGGTTTTGGGGGCTGAAATACAAAAGCAAACAACGCCCATGTTTGGTCGAATTTCACATGCAAAAGCCTTAGAATTCCCACGTCTCTCCCTCTCTCAAGAACACCTCTTGGCCGAGTTTTACATTGGTGATTTCACCATTGGTTCATGCTTTTAACCACTCAGACAAAGGAAGAAAGAAGGAAGGAAACAAGCGGGAAGAAGGCAAGGAGCAAAGGCATAAGAAAAGCTTGGAATTTGGTAAGTATTTCCATGGATTTTTTATTAATAAAATAGGTGTGTATTGGGCCATGGTTATGGCTGATTACATCAGGATTTTAACCTTGATTAATGAAGGATATAAAATGGTAAAAATAACCATTGGGTTCGGCCACCATGGAGGGCCGAACCCCATGTAAAAGATGGGTGGTTTTTCATGTTTTGAAACATGGAAACCATGAAGGTTTATGGACTGATTTCTGGGTTTTATTGAAGAATCAAATACATGTTATAGAAAGGATTATAAACCTGGATCTGAATGACAAAAAGGCTGAAGTTAACATGGTCTAAAACAATGGTTTAAAAGATGGAAAACATGGACCATAGGGTTCGGCCACCCAATGAAATTTATTTGTTTAAGTGATGGTTTTTGTAAAATCATGGACTGTTTTTGTATGATCTAAGATACAAGGTGGAAAGGTTTTTAAATCATGAAATTGGATGTCATGTTTTGGGCCATGGAATGGCCGAATGCATCAGGGAATAAAACCTTGGATTAAGATTGATTAAAATGGTATAAATGTATCATTGGGTTCGGCCACATGGGATGGCCGAACCCCATGATCTTATTTGGGTAATTGGATGGTTTTTGAAGTGTAAAAACCATACAATACTATGTTGATTATTACATGATTTAATGGACATATAATGTAAGTTAAAAAGGGTCCAAAACATGGGCATAGGGTTCGGCCACATGGGATGGCCGAACCCCATAAAAGTGTTTGATAAGTTGGTATGGTTTTTGGTAAGATAAAAACCATACCAATGGTGGAGATTTTTATGTGATTTACATGAAGTTTATTTACTGATTTTGGTTGGCCAATATATGGCTGAACCATGGTAATGTTACGGTTAAGTTACTGATTTAAATCAAGGATTAATCATGGACTAGTTAAACCAAGAGAACCCCATGGACTGTTTTATGGTTATATGGAGTAAGAACATAGTGGAGATTTTGAATGAATCCATGCCTTTGATTCAAGAATTATGTATGTATATTATGTACTTAATATCAGTAAATAACCAAGCATGATAGATAAGGAATATGGGATGAAAATACATAGGGTGAGGTTCGGCCATGAAGTATGGCCGAACCACACCAATGATTATTGATGGACTTTGTGCTAATTCTTAATGAATGGGAGATGGATGTAGGTATGATGTAAAGGACCAAAGAAAAGTGGTAAGGTTCGGCCAAGTAGTATGGCCGAACCCCACTAAGGTGGTTTGGTCATATGGGCTTTGATTATGAGAATGATTAGACATTGGTTAGACCAATGGCAAATCTGTGAATACAAGCCAAATGAAAAGATTGATCAAAGGACTTATAAGATGTTTTAGGTCTCATATGTGAATGGACATGTAAATGAGAGTATGATTTACTTATTATTACATAATAAGGTACCAAAAGTTGAACGACGAGCGAGTCGTGACCAGGTGAAGCTCAAAAAGGAACAGACACTTAAGCAAAGCTTGAGTAGGTTTCTTACCTACTTGTAACCACAGTTTTACCCTAGTTTTCTTTATGAGACTCTTGTATATTTTTATGTGGTTTCAAATGATATATTATGCATTAACAAATGGCATACAAGCATTGGCATCTCATGCATAGACATGGGATGATGAATGAGGTTCTACAGTGTTGCAATTTATGGGTTACGTCTTCTTCGGCGGTGCGAGTCACGGCAGGAGGAGTAACATGATGATCATAGTCACAATGGTCTCCTTAGGCGATGAGAGTCCCGCCAGGAGGACTAATACGTGATATGATTCAGTCAATGATGAAGAGATGGAAGTTGTATTGTGATTTACCCTGACGGTGCAAGGCACGTCAAGTGATGGCTATGAAGGTACATGATGGGGGATGCTCGTTGCATGTGCATACTTCATAGCATGGTTTTACCTGTTTTTAATGATCATGTAATATGATATATATGCATGTTTTATATGCTAACATGTGGTAGCCCTGATTCGGGAACCTACTGGGCGCGTTGATCTAACGCCCTAATTCTATCCTCAGAGGAGAATGCAGGTACAAGCAAAGGGAAAGAAAAGGTCGTTGACCGGGAGGGGGGCCAAGCTTAAGCGCTTGAATGATGGACTGGACTTCTTTACATTACTGTCATTTGAACTATATTTTGTTTGACATGTAATAAGTCATTACTTGCTATGGTTTGATTAGGTTAATAACTTTGGATGAATGATTTATGCTAATTAATGTTTGAGACTGTTACTTGTTATCTAGTCTTTCTTTTCCGCAGTTAATCTAGGTTATTCCGCATGTTGATGTTAGTTCCATGTGTGGTTCATTATCATGGTCTATTCCATGTACACATGGGTGGCCAGTTAAGGTTCAGACTTGAGTAGTCTGAACTTAACTCGCGTCGTGACGCCGCCCGCTCTCTTCCGATGTTTTATTGTTATTTTAAAAAAAAATTAGACTCTGAAATTCTCTAAAGAGGGCGGGGTGTTACACTTGTTGTGGATCTAAAATGTGATAAAGGATCCAAGAAAGAGGAGGAAATGACATCATGGGTTTGGCCATAGTGTATGGCTGACCCATTTTATGAACCCTTTTTATGGGTTAAGTATGGATCTATGCATGTTTAAAATGAATGGGTATTAAGTTAAGGAAATGGATGATGTATAATGATTTTTATGTCATGGTTGATGAGTCATTGATGGATCCATGCTTATGGATCAGTTATGGACATAGATGTGCATGAATGGAAGAAGTGTTTAACCATGGAAGGAGTGGCAAAAATGTAAATATGGCCAAAAATGAAGAACCATGGGTTTGGCCATGGTGTATGGCCGAACCTCATGGGGGATGGTTTTGGACTTGGGGACTTTTAATGATGACCTTATTTGCTGGATAAATGAACCAAAGGTTGGCTGATTTTAGACCCACAAGATTAAAATGATCATTGGATAAAAAAGGGACCCAAAAACCTAATTAGTGAGGTTCGGCCATGGTGTATGGCCAAACCCAACTAAGGCATGAATGGTGGACTTAGACATGGTTGTTACATTGGGTTAATTTTTTGATGTGTAATAAGGTAACGAGATCTCGCAAGCGGTACGCGATCGGTGACCGAATTCGGGACGGAAACGAGAGGCATATTAGTTGGTCTTTGGTAGGATTCCTACCTCATTGAAAGCCATGGATTATGTGTATATGAATGTTTTACTTGATTTATTTTGGTAATCAAATGACATGTTTTAAGATGGGATTTAAGGCTATGGTTTGTAATATTAATATATGGCATATTGCACTTACATCTCATGCATGGCATGGGAGGGATGAAATGAAACCGGAGTCCATGCTCCGTCGGGGCGAGCGATAAACATACATGGGGATCCTATGTGCTTGTGATTCCTTGATGAGGCGTTTCCATCAAGAGGGATACTATGTGTTTATGATTCCTTGATGTGCTTTTTCCATAAAGAGGGACAGTGTATAATGATGATATGGATGATGGGTGGGACTCATGACATATGACACCCATGGCATGGTATTGATTGCATGGTTTTGCTATACTATTATCTATGTGTTTTGTTATCACTAATCCATGAGTTGACCCTACTCGGAGTACCTACTGGACGCGTTGTCTAACTCCCTACTTCCACCTTTGATGATGACACAGGAAATGGAGGAAAAGAAGGACATGACCGGAGCCAAGCTAGGAGCTTGGAGGAGCGAGCTAGTTTATTTACTTAAGTTTTATTTTGGGAATGTAATTTGAGTAACTTAGCTCGTTGGACTGTAATAATTTAGATTACTTGCTATGGTTTGGATTTTATTTTGGACATTCTAATTTGGAGGTATTTTATTAATTAAGTGATGTAACTTCCTTGCTATCTAAAATTGGTAGGATAGACTCTATTATAATTCCGCATTAAGTTATAATTCCGTAAGCTTACTTTCTACATGTGAACCGTTCTCGTGGACTTAGTTCCACGCACACGTAGGGTTAACCAGTTAAGAACCGGGCTTTGGAAGCTCGGACTTAACTCTCGTCATGACGCCCTGCGCTCTTTGTCACTATTTTTTTTTTTTTAAAAAAAAATAGACTCTAATTTTCGGCTAAGCGAGTGAAAAGGGGCAGGGCGTTACACTTCCAATGGTAGTAATTTTTTTTGAAATGTCCATCCTTTTGACAGAAATAACACTCACTCGTTGAAGGGTGAGAGATACTTGTATTTACAAACACCCCATGGTTCATATGTTCTTTGGTGGGGATGAGGCACCAAGGCCCGACCTATCACCTTATTGTTTACCCAACCCTAGGAGTCTTTTAAGTCTTTCATCTCATTGAGTAAACTTATCTTGGAATTTTTCTTTATAAATTCTTAACTCTTTTAATTCCAAAGATAGTTTTTTAATATCCTCTTCAAGAAGATTATTGTGTTGCCACAAATTTTCGACATCCCTATAATGAATACTTATTTCTTCTTGATATCATTTTCTTTAAGCTTAGTGTTTTCAACATTTGAGAGTTCAAGCTTTGAGATTAGAAGAGATTTTTCATTTTTTAAATCTTTTATTTGACTAGAGAGGTTCAAGTTTTCATTTTTAACCTTGTTTAATTTCTTGGCCAACCTCTCACTCTCAAGGAATGGGGCACTGTAGGAGGCTTGAAGATTTTCCTCATCTTCACTCTTATCATCCTCGGTTACAATTGTGAGATTTTCTTGATCACCAATGATCGAGGCAATGAGACCTCTTGATATATCCATTTTCCTCATCATGGGTCACACCCACATTCATAGGCTTCTGAATTTTAACTGAGGGACAATCGTTCATGAAGTGTCCTCTCCCCCCACAATTAAAACAAGTCTGCTCCTTGGTAACTTCTTTCCTCTTTCCTCTGATTTCTTCTTGCCTTTTTGGGCATTTTTTATTTGTTTCACCCTTACCCATTCTTCTCAAGTTGTTTATTTTTACCAATATTTTGTAAAACCTTTTAGCAAACATTACCATTTCATCACTTGAGAATTCATCTTCAGAAGAATCTTTTTTTTTCTTTAGTTTTCTTTTGTTTTAAGGAAGATTTCATAGCAATTGATTTATTCTTTGGTTGTTCAAAGTGCAGTTCATAGGTTTGTAGTGAACCAACCAAATCATTGATGTTCATCAGAGACATATCTCTATTATCCTCCATAGCCACAACCTTGGGCTTGAATCTTTCTGCATGATTCCGGACAATTTTGGTATATACCTTGTCCTCGGGTATCCCTTCACCTAGAGTGAACATTTGATTCAAAATGTTGCTTATCTTTGAATAAAAATCAATGAAGACTTCATCCTCCCTCATTTTATGAGCATCAAATTGATTTTGGAGGATCTGAAGTTTGGACCTATTAACTATTGAGGCGCCTTCGTGAGTTCTTTCAAGAACTTCCCATGCCTCCTTCGCAATCTTACATGTCATAATTTTCCTGTACTCGCTATTGTATATTGCACAATTAAGGGCATTCATGGCTTTGCCATCATCCGTCTGAGCAGCTTTTTCATCAGGTGTCCAAGAGGCATAAGGTTTGGGCGTCACAAACATGGTTGAGGTAGTTGCCGTTATCTTCTCTTCCATGGGTTCCTGCCATCCAGTCTTTACAATATCCCATTCCATTGAATCTATGGAAACAAAGAAGCTTTTCATTTTGGCCTTCCATGAGGCATAGTTTGTTCCATCGAGGTAAGGGGGTTTGGATATTGCATGACTGTCTCCCATGGTGTTCTAGCTTGGATCAACTTAGATGGTTAAATCCTTGTAAAAAGCACTAGGCTTTGATACCAATTGAAAGTTTTCCCTTGTATGCTAGAACACACTTGATCCGAGAGAGGGGGGGGGGGGGGGGGGGGGGGGGGGTGAATAAGTCAATCTAACAATCGATGGTCCTTTTAAAAATTACTTGGTTGATTAGTTTAAGCGCAGCGGATACAACAATGAAGTGAGTGTGTGTTAGCAAATGTGATTAGACAATCAACACAATAAATTATCTCTAACTGTAATAGCCCGGACTTTTTAAATCAGTATAAATGTGGATATTATTTATTGTAATGATGGAAATGGGGAAATTTGATGGAAAGGATGGTCAAATTGGGCCCAATACCCATTTGGGACGCAATGGGTCAAGATAATGTAAGCTCTAAGGTAAATGGGTCATGGTGAATTTAATTGGGCCATGGGCTCAATGGTGATCTAATAAGAGGAATGGATTTAATTAAATTTAAATCATCTAAGTTCGTGATGGAGTGGTCAAGGTGACATGGCCGAATGGGACCCACCTCCACCTCACCAAGTGAGGTGGCGTGTGGACCAAGGATTGGTGGGGCCGGCCACCATGGTTGAATTGGTCAACCATGGGTGGATACATGGAGGGAAATTAAGAAAGTGGAATTAGGTTAAGTGGGAACTAATTAACCTAAGTTAATTATCTAATTAATTAAATAATTAAACTATCCAAAAAGGTGGTCAAAAGGGGTCAAAAGATGGAAGACCAAACCATTCCATCTTAAGAAGCCAAAACCGTTGTCTAGTGGTGGTTTATTCCAACCACCACCATTAAAGCATAAAAAATCCCATGCTTGGTTGGTGGGAGGAGTTAATGGTGGAGTGTAAGTTACACAACCAAATGAGATGAACCTTATCTCAATTCTCCATCTCTTTCCATCTAACTCTTTCACTCTCTCCATCTCTTGCTCTCTCATTGCCGTCCCCCACACCAAGGAAAGAAGAAGAAAACTAAGAAGAAAAGAAGAGAAGAAAAATGCAAGTGTTGGCCCACCTCTTCAAGATCAAGAGTTGGGGTAGTTCTTCTCATCCTCTCCCCCTCTCTCTCTCAAATTTACTCCATCTTAGCTGACCCAAGCATTGGAGTTTTTTCATTGGGTCAAGCACATCTTAGCCGACCAATCAAGGAGAAGAAGAGAAGAGAAGGCCAAGGAATCCGAGAGGAGAAAGAAAAGTTGGAGGAATCGTTGGATTGTAAGTATTTCTAAAACAAGAGGTTAGGTTTTTAAGGTTTAAAAATGGGTCCATTTCTTGGATTTAATGTGGCCAAAAATATCATGGGCCTTGGATTTAAAATCCATCCAAAAGATGAAGTGAGGAATGGACAAAATGGGAAGGAGAGATTAAGAAAAATAAATGGATATATAAAGGACATTATGTATTAATTAAGCATAGATGTATGTAAATTTTGGAAAGAACCCCATGATAGGTGTTTAAGTGATTTTAATGAGGTTATAAAGAATGGAAGCCATGGAGGATGACTTATGATTGTTAGGGTTTTAATGATTAAATGTGGTAATTTTTAAAAGGATTGTAAATGAGGAAATTTATGGGTGATATGAATGATTTTTGTGGCCTTAAAACGCATGAATGAATGGTGGACCATGAACCTTATGGTGATGGTGTTAGAATTTTAATGGGTTTAGAGAATGGAGGCTATGTTAAGTGGTTAATGATTTTTAAAGTTTTAGATGAATGAATGTTAGTGATTTCTAAAGGGGTTTTTAAATGAGGAAAACCATGGAGAAGATTGATAATTTTTAAATGGACTCTAAGTAGTATGATTAAGGTTTTAAAGGGGTGGAAACAATGTTTTAAAAATAAAACCATGGAGAGATTTTATGGAGGAAACGTTTTTGAACCCTATGGTGATGTATGTGTAATGATGATGAGTGTAAAAGATGGAAAAATAATGGGGGATGTGTTGGTAGTTTTGATGGACCAAAATGTACCAAATTAATGATCAAAGATTGGTGATTTGAATGCATGATGGAAACCACCTTATGGAAAGAATTATGGTGGATCTAAATGTTGTGAATAGACCCAAGTAAAAATGGGGAAAAGGACATCATGGGTTCGGCCATGGTATATGGCCGAACCCATGACCCAATTGTAGGCCAATTAATGGGTTAAGTTTGGTATTATACATGCGAGTAATGAATGGGGTCACCTTTACCATGGAACTACTGTATCTATCGTGGGGTCGATATACCCCCAATTGTCGTCATCGACCCATTGATCGACTTTGTTTCACGTCAGAATCTATGTTCACATGCTTGAGAAATTCCCTGATCATCATCTTGTATTTCTTGTTTTGGAGAGTTTTCCTATGTATCACGTAATATCTCCTGTCTGGGAAAATTACCAAATGAGCACTCTTTGTATTTCTTTGTCTTTGAGAAAACTTCCTAAATATCGACTATCATTTCTCAATTTGGGGAAATCCTGATGTTCTGCTGTTCTCGAGGAAAACCTCCCTAAGTATTATGTATCACTTCTCAGTTTGGGGATACTGCCAAATCATCACTCTTTGTTTCTTTTGTTTTTGGGGAAAATCTCTAACTTCCTATTGTTTGTTTCTCAACGTGGGGTATATCAGGGGAGTGCATCCTACTTTGCTATGTTTGATATGTCCAATTATGATGACTGTACTTTATTTGCTATCTTTCATTGTCGTTCTCAGATTGATTGTTCAGTCTGAGTCACTCGAAGTAAATTAATCCGGCCCCCAGTCAGCGGACTCCGAAGAGTCGGTCAATTGGGATTCTTATCTGTCAGTGAGACATGAAACCATCTTAATCTTACTTTGATGATTCAACTTCCCGTTTTGCTCTGATACCAACTGTAACGTTGGTATTAGTTAAGTTATGAGCTCATGTTCGCTCTGATACCAACTGTAACGTTGGTATCAGTTAAGTTATGAGCTCATGTTTGCTCTGATACCAACTGTAACGCCCCGCCCCTTCTGAGAAATCAGAGTCTAATTTTTTTTAAAAAAATAATAGAATAACACCGGAAGAGAGCGGGTGGCGTCACGACGCGAGCTAAGTTCGGACTTCCCAAGTCCGACCCTTAACTGGCCACCCATGTGTGCATGGACTAAACCCATGATAAATAATCCACACATGGAACTAAGTAAAACTTGCTGAATAGACATAACTGATTGCGGAATAAGTCAAATATGCAGAATTATAATCAACACTCAGACTGCTCCATTATTACATAGCAAAGTACAAGTCAAGTTTGCTTTAATATATAACCTCATTAGAGTATTCTCAAACTTAGCATTTATCCACAATAACTTAATTCAAATATCCAACATCAAGACTATAATTCAAACCATAGCAAAGATACTAGCTATTACATGTCCATAAAGATGTATTCAATATAACAGTAATATAGAAATCCCAATCCACGATCAAGTGCTTAGACTTGGCTCCCCTCCTGGTCATCGACCTTCTCTTTCCCCTTCCTTGTTCCTGCATTATCCTCTAAGGATAGAATTAGGGCGTTAGATTAACGCGCCCAGTAGGATTTTCGATTAGGGCTACCACATGGTTAGCTTATAAATCATGCACATATCATATGTCTGATTATCAAAAACATATTAAACCATGCTAAGTATGTATGCAAATGTAATGAGCCCCACCCCATCACACATACATATAGCCATCACTTGACGCGTCTTATATCAACATATTAGTTCTCCTCGCAGGACTTCCACCTCCTAAGGAGGCCCCACAGTTACATCTCGGGCATTCCGATGGAGTGTGGGCTCCGATGTTTATAATCATCAGGTAATTCTCCTGGCGGGACTTTCACTGCCTAAGGAGGCCCCCCAGTTGCATCTCGGGCATTCCGACGGAGTGTGGGCTCCGGTGTTTATAATCATCAGGTAATTCTCCTGGTGGGACTTTCACCGCCTAAGGAGGCCCCACAGTTGCATCTCGGGCATACCAACGGAGTGTGGGCTCCGGTTTCCTCAATCATCATTTCATGTCCATGCATGAGATGCCAATGTATATATGAAACATGTAAATAATATCCATCATTCAAAACCAATAAAATAAACATGAGTCTCATAAAAACCAAGATAAAACTGTGGTTACAAGTAAGTAGGAAACCTACTGAAGATTCACTTCAGTATTCGATCTTTCTTAATCGTCAGCCGTTTACGACTCGTACGCCGTTCTTGCAGGTCTCGATAATTATGTAATTCCAACTTGGTCTAAGTCCCAAAAATGCACTATGTGGGGTTCGGCCATACCCCATGGCCGAACCACACCATATTGGTTTGGGTCCACACATCCATTCCCATGATCATACCATCTTTGATCATTTCATCAATAATTACCTTTATGCCATTGCTACCAATAAATAATTTTATCATGTACTAACTTTAAAAAAAACAGCGATTCTTTCCATGAAATAGATTCATAAAGCCCATGGTCATGGTCCATGGGGTTCGGCCCTACACATGGCCGAACCCTATGGCTTTCCCATTTAAACCTTTTCATCATATCTTAGCCATAGAAACCCTATGGTTCGGCCATGAAATGGCCAACCCATATCTTGTCCAATTGTTCACTTAGAACCCTTTTAAATACCTCATATTGTTCCATAATATAGGAACTTGAAACCCCTTTGATTCAACCAAAACAGTCCATATAAAATGGTCCATGGGGTTCGGCCATATGGTTCTCTTGATTCAATTGGTCCATTGTCTATCCATGATTTGGATCAACAACTTAACCACACATTAACATGGTTCAGCCATATATTAACCGACCAAAAACAGCAAACATATTTCCATTTTAAATCCCATGAGCACCCATAAAATGACCCATGGGGTTCGGCCATTCACATGGCCGAGCCATATGGTCCTTTTGATGCAATTCTTCCAATGATCTTACATAATTTATCCACTGTTTTTCAGCCATAAAAACAACAAGGTTTAACCATCCATTGCCGATCCCATATAGTTAATTCATTCCATTTTACAATCCTTTTAAACATCAATACACTTGGTATGGTTTTTATCCCCAAAAACCATACCATTCACCAATGATTTCCATGGGGTTCGACGGTCCCAAGTGGCCGAACTCCATGCTCTAAATTTCCATCTTTTAGACCTTATCAACACACTTTACATCCTTACTTAATTCGGCCACAAGATGACCCAAGTAACATGTGTAAAAATCACCATGGCTTGACATGGTTTTTGACCTTTAAGAATATCAAACCAATCCAAACATTTTTATGGGGTTCGGCCAACCAAGATGGCCAAACCCAATGACATATTTTTTATCCTTTTAAGCCATCTAATCCAAGGCTAAATTCCCTGATGTAATCGGCCAATCCATAACCCAACACATGCCCTTTTCACAACTTATTTAACTACATAACTTTTAAGAAAATCTTACCAATTTTCCTTTGCTCCTTCCCTCTTGCTTCCTTTCTTTCCTTCTTCCTTAATCCCTTGCCAAAATGGTGCTGGATCAAACGGTGAAACACAGCAACTGGTTCAGCCAAGAAAACGAGTTTGGAGAAAGGGAGAGAGAGATGGGGATTCTTTGGATTTTCAATGTGAAAATCGGCCAACAATGGTGGTCTTTCCCTTTTGTACTTCAGCCCACAAGACCCCTCCATTCCCTCATCACTTCTTGTCAAAAACGATGGGGCTTGGGTGCCATCCAATGCACCCCTTGGAACCTGCCAATGCAGCCTCTCAACTCCCCAAGCATCACCTCCAATTCCCATGCATTTCATTTAAAATTTATCATGGAAATCCCCACAACAAGTCCCCAACGTGTGGGACTTGTTTTGGTGATTTATGACCGAGCCACTTTCTCACATTCCCACTCAACTCATTGATTTACAGCCCAATTGATTTCCATCTTGACTCACCTAACTCAATGGCTTAACTCACCACATTAAATACCATACATTAATTACAATTGAGTCAACTCATTACTTAATTCAAACTCAATCCAAATCAGTCCAACTCGAGCTGCACTAACTCATACCTGAGTTCAGTTGAGGGTCCACATGGTCAGCCGTGGTCAAACTAGTCAACCCGACCCATTGGGTCCTCGATTAGCTCCTTGACCCGTTTTGACAACATGACCCATTTATGGGCTGATTTAGCCATTTTTAAGTGGTTTTCACATGTGCATCAAGCCTACCCATTTTTGCTCCACTTGATTTCCAATCAATTCAGCTTAACCCCATTTAATTTGGGCTCAACCAATGGTCAAATAAGTCCATTATGACCCATTCGATCCAATTGGTCCTTATTTAACATCATAATTAATAAATTTACCAATCCAGGGGCATTTTCGTAATTATCCATCTCATTGAGAAATTGGAGTGTCACAGACCCAATTTGATGTTCATTACCCATTCAATCAAATTTGACACTTATAATATGCTCATAGGGTCTTAATTTGAGCAATGGGCCCCACCATTTCCTTATTTACAATCACATTCGTTGAATTCACCAATCCAGGGGCATTTTCGTAATTATTTCAATCATTGAGAAATTGGGGTGTTACAAAAACAGCCCTCAAAACCCTCTCATTTACCCTCATCAATATTGATCTAACCAAGGAGTCCCTTGGCATAACTATGGGACACTTCGCTTAAGCTCAAGCAATCCTTCCATCTCCCCAACGTTGGGCCTTGGGTTTCCATCTCCCTCCAAGTTCCCAATGTAATCTTATCTCATTCCATTGAATTTTATGCATGGGATACCACTCCCAAGTAACCAACGTGTGGGTCTTTGCTTTGGGTCTTTGAAATCATCACAACTCCTCATCTTCTCACTTGACACTCTTGAATTAAAGGTCTCCATGGCTTCCAACCTAACTCATTCAACTCATTAGCTCAACTCACTCATTTAATTCCACTCATTTAATTCACTTGAGTCAACTCAATTGTTTGATTCCTTTCCAACACAAGTCAGCCCCAACTCAACATAATCTATCTCAACCTTTTAACTCACTTGATGGTCCACATGGTCAACATGGTCAAGCTTGACCCATTGGGTCCCCATTTAACTTCTTGGTCCAATTAATTGCCATGATCCATTTAAATGACAATTATCCATTTAAATGTGGTTTACCCAATTGCACATAGCTTACCCATTTGTCCTCCATTGAACTCCCATTCAATTCAGCTTAACCCAATTAAACTTGAGCTCACCCAATGGTCAAACAAGTCCACCACGACCCATTGGGTCCCAATGGGGTAGTTGACCCATTTAATCACACATACCCAATTATTTCCAACCGAATTCTATCCTTGATCCATTGGATCATAATTGGGCTATTCACCCAATATTTACCCTTCTAAGATTCATATCTTTTTAATTCACCATTCCAATGGCATTTTCCTAAATATGGATACATTGAAAAATCGGGGTGTTACATACACCATGGCCGAACCCATAGTCCATCATTTTCACCTATTTATAACTTTACCATTATTCTATCCATGGCTAAACATTTCATTCATTTAAACATGCCTAAGTCCATACTTGATCCACAAACATAGAACCATTAATGATTTCTAATCATGCTTAAATCTCCAAATGGCCCATTAAAATGGTCCATGGGGTTCTGCCATACACCATGGCCGAACCCATGATGTCTCAATTTCCATGTTCTCCATTAAATCAATTACAATATTTAAGTCCATAACCAAGGTCCCTCCATGGGGGTTTAACCATACATTTAGGTTCATCCATTTTGATCCTCATTAACCATATTCAAAATCAATTAAAATTACCAACAACTATCCATCATTCTCTCTCCATGGGGTTCGGCCATACAACATGGCCGAGCCCTATGGTTCATCATTTCCATTAAAACACATCATACATCCATGATTGGTCCTTTGATGGTTCTCATACATACATCCATTTAAACCATTTAAAACCTTTTAAAAGCATACACATACATCTATGATTTTCATCCTTCAAAATCCATTAAAAATAACCAATGTCCTTCCATGGGGTTCGGCTATACAACATGGCCGAACCCTATGGTTCATCATCTTCTCTTAAAATCACTTAAACCCATATAAATTCCTTAATACCTTTCCATGGGGTTCGGCCATACAACATGGCCGAACCCTATGGTTCATCATAGAGTCTTTAGCCATAATAAGAATTACGGTTCGACCATTCATATCCTTGACGATCTTTTCTTACTTATGCAAACTTATTCATGTACTTACCGATTCCGTGACTCCTCCGGTTTCTTTCACTCCTTCTTGCTCCTTTCTTTCCTTAGCCTCTTCTTCCTTCATTCTTGATCCTTGGCCGAGATTGATCTTGATAAAATCTCTTGGAGTGGTTCGGCCAAGTGGTATAGATTTGAGAGAGGGAGAAAGAGAGAAGAATTAAGATAACAACTCTAACTGTTCTCCCTTTGTCTTGAGAGTGGGGATCGGCCAAGAGAGCTTGAGAGAGTGAATTGGAACCAAAGTCCTTTCCTTGGTTAATGAGGGTTGGCCAAAGGTGGTGTCCCATGGTGATACCCCTTTGTAACTCCCATGCCCTTTCACCTCCCTCCTTAATGATCCATTTGGAGTCCATGAGATGAAACACTCCCACCGTTTGGTTCTTGGGTTTCCATCTTGAGATGGAAAGCCCCCCATGTTTCCAACGTGTGCTATGGCTATGCCTTGAGTAAGCTCCACAACCTTTCACCTCCTCATTAATGGCCGTTTGGAGTTTCATCCCATGAGATGAAACTCCTATGTCTCCAATGTGTAGTCTTGACTTGGGTCTCATGAGATGTATCTCTCCACCTTCCCATTCCACTCACTTGAGATCAAAGTCCCATTAACTTCCATTCAACTCATTTAACTCAACTCACCTTTTTAATTCAACTCATTAACTCACTTAAAATCAACTCAATTACTTGATTCCATTTCCAACTTAATTCAGCCCAATTTAATTAAGCTTGAACTCACTTGGTGGTCAACCAAGTCAACCATGACCCATTGGGTCCCAATTGGGCATTTTGACCCAATTAAATAAATCTCACCCATTTAATTCAATTGAACCATGTCCACCATCCATTGGTTCTTACTTGGGTAATTGACCCAACATGTTACCCATCTAAGGTCCATATCATTTAATTCACAAATTAAATGGCCAATTTTCATATATATATATATATATATATATATATATATATATATATAT